>JAEANM010022650.1:0-11554 GCA_017656035.1 Myanophis thanlyinensis
TGCATACATATATACATACACACATTTATATATAATAGTTTTCAAATTCAAACACCAAAATCATTAAAAGAAAGGGAAAAGTAAACAATTGTCCTCCCCCCTCCAGAGTCTATAGATCCCTGCTTGTCCGAAATAAGTATTTACAGAAAAAGGATTTGGAGAGGGAGGTGAGGAAAGGAGAATTGGGAGAAAGAAGAGGAGTGACCAGTGGGAGTGGTAGGATTGGGGCCTCAGAGAGATGAGGCGAGCCTGAGTTTGACTGCGCTTTCCCATAGAAAGACGCTACACTGGGGAAATATCACAACGGTCTCCTTCTCCTTTTTTTGTACTGTGAAAAAATTGCGTGTTCAGCCTCTGACTCAAGTTCACACTGGGTATCTTTTATCATCAAGCTTGCAATCAGAATGCTGTGTTCTTTAATCTTACCCTCAACTAGGATACCTAACAGTGTCCCCATAATATACTCCAATAGCACCAGTGGCCATGCTGAAAATGATTGAGGCCAAGGTGGCCATTTTGCAACAAAGCTGTGATAGGACACCTTCCTAGGAAAACCTTCCTCTGTCCTACTTGCAACCCTCCCCATCTCACCCCTGGCCTCTGAATCCTTGCACTCTTTGCTTCAGACTAAGAGTTCAAGAGCAACTAACCAAGAAGTAAGATGTTAGATTAACATCATCCCAGCCCCCATCCACTTCCTCTTCATTTTGGCACAGGCAATGAATTTAGGAGTTGTCACTGACTGATCCAGACAGAGGCTTTAAAACCTCCAAAGCAGCACCACATGAACGTACAAGTATGCAGCCAGTGAGACATCTGTAACTCTTCTATGAATTGCGTTGCTCATTCTACTCTTCTGTCGCCAAAGCGTGACTTGACATTTGCCTTATGAAAGCAACCAGGCAAAGAGGTGGAATGGAGAAATGGATGGAGGAACAGGGCCAAGGCATTTCAACTGCATTCATTTTCTAGTTTTCAAGGAAAATGTATGGCCTCATGGTTAATAGCTAACATCTATAACTGACTTTCCAAAGTTCAGCAGACATCAAAATGCTATGTGCTATTTTCCATTAAAGACACCAGTCCCTTATGCCAAAGATTCCCAAGCATGTTGGGAGACACTGAAGTATTTAGTTTGAACGTATTAGTCCCTTGATGTGAATCACTCTTTTACATTTCATTGCGATAAATTTATCCCAGCACTCAATGGTAACAATCTGTCAGGCCAGCCATATGGCTTTTAAAATACAACAGCGGGTCCTTTGATACATTTAGGAATCTCTGTCCAGAATTCAGCCCCTTCCTTTCTCACCAGTCTCCTTTATTTAAAACATTCTATTCACCATATTAGATATTTCATATCAATAAAATGGAGGATACAATTGTGCTGATATGAGGAGGAACTATGCATTTCACCCTGCCAAGCTGAATAAGATTCTTTAAAAATTCTGTATATGACATGTATATCAAGGATTGCCAGAAGCTTTCTAATAGATTCTAATAGATTTGATTCATCGTAGTGAAAAAGGGACTGAAAAGGGTTGCTTAAACAAAGAAAATTCTTGTAGAAAATTAGATACTGAATTTTGTATAAAATAACTAAATTCAGCTCAGGAACACTGAATTGCACTGAACATCTGTGTAGTGTCATAGATACTTTACTTCCTAATATAAAGGCATATTTACCTGTCCTTTTATATATGTGATTGCTCAATCATTATTTCCCTATGGCATTGTAGGATCCTGGAATTCTAGTAAACATCAAAATATGCTCCTAAGAGTTGTGGGTGCTCACCTATGAGATATGCTATAATTTCTATGCACTCAGAAATGCTAAAATGAAAGTTGAAACTACTGCATTATCCATTATGGGAAAAATATAATTTTTATCTGTCCATTTTCTGTTGAATAGTTACATTATTTCTTACCAGTACTACAATATTTTATAGCATAAGCTCATTTCCTCTTCATTCAATAAATATTTTTGAAGACACTACTATTAATGCTTTGGAACATAATATCAGTATCATTACAAATTCACAAGCAACTGAAGATGTGCAGAAATAATATGCTGAGCGTATCCCATGGAAAAGTATTTCTAGTTGATAAACTAGGAAAACCTTCAAAAATTTTAAAATATCTAAGCAACTAAATTAGTTAATTTTATAGAGTTAGGTAAATCTGATACTTCCAAGATTTGCAGTGAGAATGAAACAATTTGTTATAAACCAAGTGTTAGGTTAACTGTAGTTTATTGAACACATTAGAAGTGGCTGAGCCCACACAGTGCTCTAAACTATAAACCATGGTTCACAAACTATAATGGCAGAATTATCATAGCCTCAGCACCAACTTAGAATCAGTGATGTGTAAAATCAGTGATTGCATTTGATTTGAAACTAAAATGTTTCCCCTCACCATTTCTGGATTCAAATTCTGTTAAAAATAAAAAAGAAAGAAAAGGGTTCAGAGTTCCTTCCAGAAATTAGACAATAAAATGCAAATGAGCTCAATCTTCCTGCCCCAAAAATGCATATGCAAGGTATAATCTTATTTTAACCACTTAAATTTCTATCTGAAACTGATTAATAAAAGTTCAGGGAAAGAATATGATGTAAAAAGTATGGATTCTATCCTGAAGATCATATAAATGAATTTTGAGGGAAGTAAAATTAAAAATAATGTTTAATAACATTTTTGCTTTGAAACCAAAAGGCTGAATTTTTCTATATACATGATAGCAAATATTTTTTCTTAAATACCACATACTGATATAAGAGAAGCACTGCTAGCACTGAAGATGCTATTTAGATAGGTAATGAAACATCTGCACAAATCAACCAAGTTCAGAGAACATTGAGAACTCCCCAAAATATGTTTACAGAGTAATCTTATCTCAAAGGCTATTTCAGCCATTTTATACATATCTATTAGGTTTGAGCTAAAACAGATTTCCTTCACTAGGAACAGCACCAATGACCTATTCTGATACATTCTTATATAAAAAAGTACATTTTCATTTTGGTTCAAGAGGCCAGACTAATTATTGTTTTCCATATAATTCTGGTAATTTGTAAAATCCAACACGGATACCCATGAGCTCCCTGCCTATTGCTTAAGACCATACTTTGCAGAAAGGAAATTCCATGTGGATGCCAAAGAAGAAAGTATATGATGAAGTCACGGAAACCGGCTTTTATAAATAATGCATTTTATTTTTCATCAGTGGGAAAAAATTAAGTTGGTCTATTCTAACACAGAATTATATTACCCTTGGGAAAGATACAAATCAGTTTTTAGAAAATCAAATGGATTTTTCAATATCCCTTTCAGAAATGGCTTCTAAAAACTTATGTAGAGATATAGAGCTCATCCAAATCATTCAACATCAGATCTCAAAATCTCAAAATCTGATGAGTACATTTTTAAAAATGATATTAAATATTCAAATTATCTGAAGACAGACTTTTTTATTTGGACATTTCAACACATACTTTTTATTATACCCTTTCTTATGGAAACATAAAACAATGAAGATTTTCACCTTCATGATCAGTTTGGTGTAAGGAGAACTGACTCAGTTCTACTGAGAATTAGACATTCAAAATCTACTGAAGCAAATAGACATAAACATACAGAACTATGTTGAAAATGAGCCATTATCTAATTAAACCATTGTTATGGCTGATAGGTGAGCATTATTCAGCTTAGCTTCCCTAATATGTTACTCTCCAAATATTCTGAACCTCATCTTCCTGGTCAACTATAACTCGCCAGAGCCAATTCATCATGGACAACTTGCTGCAGCCAAATCTCCACGGGACAATTTGCTATGGCCAACTCGCCATGGGATAAGAGTTACAACAATATCAAAGAAATAGTGGAATAGAATAATTAAAGAAAATATGCCAAGGAGGGAGAAAATGAAATGTGAATAACAAAAAATAAAGTAATTTTTTAAACTGTTTTAAACAATTAAACTGAATTGTTCTGTTGAATTGTCCTGTGGCAAGTTGGCCATGGAGAGTTG
Source organism: Myanophis thanlyinensis (assembly GCA_017656035.1). NCBI lineage: Eukaryota > Metazoa > Chordata > Lepidosauria > Squamata > Homalopsidae > Myanophis > Myanophis thanlyinensis. Next base: position 4,031 of record JAEANM010022650.1, read on the forward strand.
TCCCATTATGGGTTGAGAAATGAATTGAAATCCAACACATCAGGAAGAAACAATTTTATGGAAAAGCTTGTTTAGTTGCCTGATAACAGAATGTAGATATTTTCAATGGCAGCTAACAATCAAACGATAGAGCTGAAAGAGTTTAAATGGAACTAAATTTTTCAAGTTATATATGTGTTATCATCCAGAGATCTGGAGTTTATTAAGAGCAGTTTATCTGAGTTTGAGGCAGCTAAGGGAATAAAGGATGCTGGATCTGAGAAGTGAATCTGGGATTTTAATACATGGGCTTTCTACTTGTTGTTTTTTACATATTTTGTAAGAAAAGATTGTCATCATATGGTACATATCCAGTATTCTTTTATTATAATTACTACAAAAGAAACTACATTGAGTAGTCCCAAAGGAGCTTTTTTTCAAGAGGCAACTGGACTTTCTGGTTTTTCTTCGAAGATGTTTTGTTTCTCATCCAAGAAGCTTCTTGGATGAGAAGCAAAACATCTTTAAAAGAAAAACCAGAAAGTCCAGTTGCCTCTTGAAAAAAAGCTCCTTTGGGACAACCATGACCTGGATGACTAGAATCTCCATAGACATTTACATAGAGTAGCATTCCAGTTCTGGAATTGGCCCTGTACAGGTAGTCCTCAATTTACAACCACAATTGAGCCCAAAATTTCTGTTGGTGAGACAATTATTAAGTGAATTTTGCCCCATTTTACAATCTTTCTTCCTATAGTTGTTAAGTGACTCCTTGCAGTTGTTAAGTTAGTAATATGGTTGTTAAATGAATCTGACTTCCCCACTGACTGTCAGTCAGAAGGTCACAAAAGAAAATTATCTTGTGTGACCCAGGATACCGCAACCATCATAAATATGAGTTTGAATTTTGATCATGTGACTATGAGGATGGTGCAACAGTCATAAGTGTGAAAACCGGTCATAAGTCACTTTCTTCTGTACCTTTGTAACCTCAAATAGTCACTAAATGAATGGTTGGAAGTTGATCACCTGTACTTCCCACCACTTACAGGAAGTTCTTAATGTGAGTAAGAACAATGAGTTGTTTTCCCCAACAATCCTGCAGAGGAGTCTAGTGGAGCTCAGGAAATAAAAGCCTTACTTCAGTCAGCAGTTCCTTAGCAGCTGAGATACAAAACTAGTCCTGAAGTCTTAAAAATGAACTCACATTATGAAAGTTTATATAAGAGTTGCATTCTGTGCTATTTAATTCCCTCATGTTGATTCCCTAATGCTAATCTCTGATATCAAGATACTAGTTTGCTTAACCAGTAGTATCACACAAGCAATCTGCAAGGGTTTAAAGACACTTGTTTTAAATATTGATAGCCCCAAAATCAGTTTATAATCTGCTAGAAGCAAGCATTTGTTCTCACGCTGTCTTGTTAAATATCACTCACTTTCCTAAATAATCAGGGTTTTATTTTCTTTACATGAAAGATTACTGAGGTCATATGGTGACTTTATAATAATACATTATTTACAAATATGCAGGAAAACTTTGGAGAATCAAAACAGCTGATCTTGCAATAGCTTGCTAGAAAATCAAGCAGTGATGAGCTTTTGGGCTGAATGGCCATGATCTAGTTTTATTTTGGTCTCACATTTCGCCAACAGCAGTGGCTGGCATATTCAGAGACAGAGGGGACTGCTTTGTGGTATATCTTTCAGCAGCTTACAGGCAAGATTTCTAGATTGCTACAAAGTCACCATGTTAGAAGTGCAACCTTCCAGGCATCTTCCAGTCAAGCTAAACTTCCTATCAAATATATAAAATTCACACATGGCATAAATCAGTTTTGTGAGCAAATCTCATTGGAATGAAATAAGTGATGGTATTGCTTATCTCCCATTCACTTCAATGAAGTTTGTATATTTTTTTTGGGGTGGGTGGGTGAATTGTGCCCTTTAGAGATGAATAAGTCAAATTTAAAACTCCATGAAGTCTTACTAATGGTTTAAAATTAAGCATGTTATTTCTTATGCTTAAATCAATGGGCCATAAAAGTGATTGACTAACTGAATAGTATCTTAGCCTGCAGTCTGTGACTTTTTATATTATTTGCACATATCCAATTTATTCATCAGTAAATGCCACATAATTCTGTAAAATTATTCAAAACAATTTGCATAATGTACATAGATGGTAGAATCTGTCAGTTTACCTGTTAATGTAAATTCTAACAAATTTAAAGTTAATAATTAGATGGTGAGGGTTTCAAGGGAGAAGTCTACATTCTCACAGTTTTCTCAAACCATTAAGAGTAGGATCAGTTTCAGTTATAAGGTGCAATTACACTTGTAACAATCACCCAAACTTGTTCCATGGTTGTGCTCTAGCTTATTGATTTTGAGGTTCCAATTTTCAATGGTATGTCATATAAAGAAACAATTCATAAATTACTAGGGTAATATTAATTTTCCCTCCCTGATTATCTATTTTTATGGGCCATCCATACCAATCATCTTATAATATTCCCACACAGATTATGTCAGAGAGCTCTTTTGTTAATATTTAGATATTTATAAATCTGTTATAGGGTTCCCCATTAATTTGCTTTTCTTTTTTTTACTTACTTGGGCCACTCAAATAAGCACCAGTAACTAACACTGCAGTTTTTGCATGGGAAGGAAAAGGCCATTAGAATATTCATGCTATTACTTGCAATGTATCAATAATATTTTTGTTGGGGTTTCTAGTGAGGGAAATGTTTTCTTGTGAAATGCCTTGAAGTACAGTATCCCTATTTGTCTGCATGCATACACCATCTCCCATGTTATATATCATCAGAGAGGTCCACTCACACAGAGACAAATAGTAAACATTCTGCAATGATCATCATCAGCTAATAGAGTGAACTATTTAAAGACAGATGCAACAGCCTATACTTAAGCTTCAGCTACAGCTTTAGGCTACAGCTTTCCACTTCTACACTGAAGATGAGCTCACCACAGAGTCAGTGGAACAGTGCCATGAGGTTAAAAATATTGTCTGCAATATCATCTCACTGACAGTGAAAACTGGCACTTCATGCAAGAAGAGGTGGTTTGTAGGCATGTAAAATGGGGTATCTTCAGAGCCTCTCAGTGAGTCCCTTTGGTTCAGCAACATACTGTTAAAAAGCTAAGAGAACTTTCCTGGTGAGAACTTGTGCAAATAATACCTTCTCATATAGACATTACCAATTATTAGTAAAAATAATGACAGCAGCTGGTTTGGCATAATCCACAGGCCTTTCTGTGGCTTTTTGTTGTTTTTGCAAACAAAAGGAAGAAACTTTGAAATATTTGGAAATTATTAAACACCCTCAACTTCTTTGTTCAAGCTGAAAGGCAATTGAGATCATTAACTCTATTATTGAATACACTTTTCATAATTTTAGTTTTATACTATAGCCTTTCCATAACTTTTCTTATTTTCCTGTTCTAAAAATGTTTTCTTATTACAAGGGATAAAATGGATATATTAGGAGGTAAGACAGTGTTAAACTGATAAAGCTGATCAAGTCAGCAGTCAATCATATTTCAGAAAACTAAAATAAAAAATAATAAATTTTTGGCTAAAGTATAGTACTTTACTCCACTGTCATGGTATTGTTCATGCAAAGGATATCAAAAAATGCTGGATGACTATGTGTGCAAAGATGGAGGAAGGAAGGGGGCAGATGTTACTATATAACCATAATGCAAATGATGTGATTGATGTGAATAAAGTATCCTCTGTATGATTTATTTATTCTGCAAATTGATATTGCTGTCCATCCTAATCAAATAATTCTGGGCATTATCTATAATAACCTGCAATAAGCCATGATGATTATATGTTGCCTATTTGTTTGTTTGTATTGTCTTTATTGTTTTTATAAATAATTTAGGGCAGCAAACGCATCCAGCACATCTTCCTCCTACTATTTTCCCCACAACAACAATCCGGTGAATTGGGATGGTTTGAAAGAGAATGATTGGCCAAAGGTCATATCCAACAAGGGGAATTAGTAGGAAATTTCCAGACATTTTCTTAAAGCTAGTCTGCAGCTGAAGAGAATGACTCTTGTTGAGTGTGGGAAAGGCACAGAAGAAGCTATTCAATTCTAGTACTGAAATCCAGGTAAGATATGCCCAAGTGTTATAGTGAACTTTGAAAGTAATATTAATGAACAATCTGAATGCTAGTACTCCTCTACTAACACTTGTAAAATTACAGGCATTTGTGTAAGGCAAAGAGCCATCAAAGTAGTCACCAAATAAAATATGCTTATTTGAACCTTCTTATTTATGTCAAAAGTGAATGCTAGATTATACTGTATATGTATACTGTAGAATACAGGGATAAAATTGTATACTGTACACAAACTATTTTTATGTTTTCTTATTCATATGTTGAATGTGATATCTTGGAATAATTCTAGTATTCAATGTTTTATCAGATCCTGCTTAAGCCTTTCCAGAAGAAGAATTGACAGCTTCTGTCAATCATTATTCATTGTGTAAAGAAAGTCCTTATCCTGTCTTTCAGCCTAGGAAAACAAAAAGAAGAAAGCAGATTATTCCTTTACTTCTTACTTATAGCTCATTAATAATTTCATATAACTTTGAAGTCAGAACTTAATCTTGTCTTATTGCTAGATTTCTCAAAGAAACTATCTAGCAACTAAAAAAATAACAACAGGTTTCTGCTCAACTGAGACAACTGTCTTCCCCTTCTCTTTCTTCTGCCTTTTTCATCTTTATCCAAAAGGAAGTTAATCCACTTTCAATAGTCAGAAAAAATAAGAATTATTGCAATTTTCTTCTATTTTTTGGCCACTTTGTTTATTTAGAGGATAATGAGTCTCCAATTTAAATAAGCAGCTATATTCTCTTTCTTCTCTAAGTCATCTTGTGCAGCTTCATAGTTGCCACACGCTATGGGGGGAGGATGAGGGGGAAATAGCTAGACCATCCCGTATACAAAATAAAGAGGATCCAAGGTCATCCCAACAGGTGGCAGTATGAGGAGAAGCCGAAATGGTCGAGGGAGCCAGCCACTTTGATTGGACAATGTGACCTGTGACACCTGGGAAGGGAAACGTTTGCTCTTTTAATTACATGGTAACCACAGGAAACTTTTAGAGATTTGGTTTTCACTGGCTGTGCTGATATGCTGTATGCAATAAACATGTTCTCTGAGAAACGATCCTGCCTTGGAGTTCTGTTTTTTTTTTTTTTTTGATGCATTACTACACTGACCCAATGATATTAAGAGATTCTGGAAGCTTCCTTTGAGTCAACACTGAGAGAAGCTCAAGTAAAGTATGCTGTATAAATTTATAAAGCATCACCAAAAATGGAGGTACATTTTTAAATTTTCATGTACCTTTACAATAAAAGAAAACAGATGTTTTACCATTCACACATTTTGATATGGTCCCCATGTTTTTTAAACTAATCTCAATCCCAATATTCATACTTTGAAGCAAAAAATATACATTTGAAAATATGCAGGAAAATGTTCAGTAGCCTTTAGTTTGGAAATTCCATTGAGAAATGGCCTGAAAGAAAAAAGAAATACACCAAATCTCAAAATTATCTAAGAAGAGATTCTGAGTTAAGGTTTTCTATTACTATTCTATTACCATTCAATCATGGTTGTACTTTTTTTGGGTTTACTTTCTCCCACAGAAAATTTGTAAGAAATTACATCTTTATGGCCAAAACAATCACATGACATATCGGGACTTTTTCCCCCTTCACTAAACTGGGTCGGGGTGGGACCAGCACATGATGCATCCAGCTTGCAAGCTGCGAGTTTGACAGCCCTGATTTAGGGAGAAGCAGGAAAAGGAGATGGCAACAGTTTGACATTGAGAGATGCGGAACCAGAAATCCCAGAAATCTCAGCAAGCAGAAACAACTGTCAAAAATGTTGGGCTGAGGCACCAAACATTTACGAAAACCACATTTTCTATGCCATCTCTTGATACAGAGCAATTCCATATCTTTAAAAAAAAAATTTCTTTGTATTTTATATTCTTATAAACTAATAAAATTTTCAAACCACAAAATGAAGTAGGGAAAATCCAGGGGTTTCTGATGGAGGAAACCGCAGGCTACTAGTGCACACCATGACTCTTTCACATTTTGACTATTACAATATCTTCCCAGATAGTGTTTCCAATATCTTATTTCCAAATAATACCACACAGTTGCTCTGGATTTCCCACAATATTCTCATATTTCTTTATACTACAGGTCTCTATTTGAACCACATCCTAGTTTAAGTTATTAGCACTTAAATCCTTTGGTCTGTCCTTTTTCTCCCTACAATTCTGTTTGTTCTTTAGATTGATGTGAGTAGGACCTTCTTTTTTTCCCTTGCTGTACGTTTCCAGATTCTGGGCCTTCAGTATTTGGTCTTATGTTTCTGAAATCAGATCCCCACTTTTCTTCAAGTTTGTGAAAGATTGATGGCACTTAAGAGATGATAGAAGTTTTTAATTAACTATTAGGTCAATGTTGATACTGGTTACCCTATCCTATTCTCTTTGAATACCAACAGTTGAAGACAAACTGCAGGCCACACTGTTGCCCTGTCCTGTGCTTGGAGGTCCCCCCAATTTTCTTAGCTGACAATTTTATAGAGAATGTGGAATTAGCTCAACTCCAAAGATTCTGACAAGAACTGAGCACTAAATACCTTGCTGTTTCTTTGCCCATACATTTGCTCCTGAACATATTTATACAAGGCAAATTAATGATTTTTCCCATGCAGATCTTACCCAAAATCAAATTTCTGGCTGTTTATTGATCTCCCCAATGATTTTTTTCACACCTCATGAACCCCAATTCAGTTTTCATCCCATCATTCTTTCTCAACCTTAAAAGGAGATATTCACTTTTTTGTTACCTTGATTGATAAGTAAAGGAGCCCGGTTAGCATTATTTCCCTGTCTCCCTTTCTCTCTTCTTAAACGGATCCAGGATGTCTGGAACAAAATTCTCCAAGTCTGGAGAAAAATGACAATGGTATTTGAAAAACAGTTGCCCAAAAGTATCACAAAAGTGATGAGCTGCCTCCTTGACTCCTCCAAGTGCAAATGGAAAGGTTAGATAAGAAATAATTTCACTGTACACCATTTATATTTCTGCAGATGTTTGCTTTCAACAAGGCATTTGATAAATAGCAGCTAACAGGTACTGACCCATATTTTACAAGGGACAAAATCACTATTAAAGAGATTGCTTGCTGAAGTAGATGCATCTATACAAGGGTAGGCAATTCATAGCCTTCTGGGTGTTAATGTAGTACTGTATAACTCCTATTATCCTTCATCACTGGACTGGATGATTAAAATTACCGAAAGTAGTTCGGCAATAACTGGAAAGCCATCAAATTCACATAATGATTTGGGGAGGTAGTTATGCCTCCATCTTTTAATTATGTATTTAAAAATTAAAAATGTGGGTAGTATACATTCATCCAATTTATTAGGGAGCATAGTGTAATTTCTCTCTCTCAAATATATA
>JAEANM010022652.1:0-11553 GCA_017656035.1 Myanophis thanlyinensis
ATTATTTATTTAAAGGCTTCTCCAGAAGTGTGAGTAATGCTGGGGATTATTGTTCATATTTTTTAAAATGCATAAAGGATACTATTCCAATATCCATTTTCTTATGTAAAAAGAAAAAAAGGAGGGAAGGAGATAAAAACTAATTAAGGAGAAAGTTGGAAGATAATGATGCAATTGTTCTTTTAAGACTGCAGTCTGAAACATGGAAATAAAGTGGACTTTTCTTTTAGATAAATAGGATTATTCAGCATAGGACTGGCAGACTGAACAAAATAGGCTTTATTTAGTCTAATTTTTATGTACCAGTCTCTTATTAATGAAAAAAAATCTTTGCTCTTTCATACCTTGTTTTTTTTTCCTTTTATTAAAAATAAAAACGTTGCTGCAGAGAATTTGAAAAAATTGCAGAGGAAATATGAAAAGCTTCAATTAGACATCAGCCGATTTCAGAACAATCAGACTAACCTCCAGAGAAAATTTTCATTTGACATGTAAGTTTACATTAGTCAGCTATTTTTATATGCAAAATGAGTACAAATCAAAATTTGATTGTCTGAATATGACTATTTCTGTACTGAAATTGGTAAATTAGATTTTTAAATCCAATACATGTGTGGAAGCAAGTCCTATTGAAGTCAGTAGAGTTTCAGAAGGAAGCTATACTTGTACTAGGGATCACTACATCTAAATGTGTTAACTGATTCATGAATTCTGGTATTTGAAGTAAAACACTTTATGTGGTTATGTATCAAAAAAGCAAGAAATATACGTGATCGGCAGTTAAAATGAAAGTTGTGTTTGGTTGATTTTAGCTTATATGCGTACCATTAGAAAGATGAGTGCAAAAGAAGGAAGAGAGAAATCAAAGCAGGACTGGGGAAAAAATTATTCTTTTCATGAAAACTAGGCTTGTAGTTCCTCAGTTCCTTTGGCTATCTAAATTAGCCAAAAAGAGCCTCGGTAAATCTTTGGTTTCTGATCTTTCCAAGGCTACAATAACAGAAAAGTTGTTGTCAGGACAAGCAACAGATCAACATATGTAGAGTTCAAGCTGTCTACTTTGTTACATTCTGCCTATTACAGGTAGTCCTCAGCTTGCAACAGTTCATTTAGTGACTGTTCAAAGTTACAATGGCACTGAAAAATGTGACTTATGACCATTTTTCACAGTTATGACCATTTTTCACAGTTACGACCTTTGCAGTATGCCCATGATCATGAGATCGAAATTCAGATGTTTGGCAACTAACTTGTATTTATGACCATTGCTGAGTCCCAGAGTCACATGATCCCCTTTGGCAGCCTTCTGACAAGCAAAGTCAATGGAGAAGCCCGATTCACTTAACAACCGGGTTATCAACTACAGCGATTCGCTTAACAATTGTGGCAAGAAAAATCGTAAAATGGGGCAAAATTCACTTAACAAATGTATCATTTAACAACAGAATTTTTGGGCTCCATTGGGGTTGTAAGTCAAGGAATACAGGAATCTCCCCAGACTGCCAGCTTTCGGGAACAGATAAATAAGACTCTATGGAGCTTGGAGTGGGGACAGTGGTCAGTCCTGGGTCTTTTGCAGCTGTGCCAGGATTTGAGGCTAATTCCACATTTGAGGCCTCCTACCTGCCTGGCTGGATGTTTCCCAACATTGACAAGAAGCCTTTAAACTACAGTAAATGATTGGTGGGCTACGTTCATATTGTTTTTTTATGATGTTTACCTTCCTTTGATGAATTCAAGGCAGTACTGTATGCACCGTTCCCTCCCACTCTTTTACTGTCAATTTTATTGTCACAACAACACCAATGTAGGTAGCACTGAATCTCAGAGGATAGTGACTGGCTAAAAGTCACTCAATAAGTTTCTTGGCTGGGTAGTAATTTGAATTGAGTGGCCCCATTTCTTATCAAACAGTAACCATAACAACATGTTGCTAAGTGGATTATAGATTATGTATATTGTTTGCTCTGTATTCTGTTCTTTGCTTCAAGGTCTAAGTGTCTAAGTAAAGTGGAGGAACTGAAGGAACAGTGTGAAGGAAAGCTAAAAGCATCACCAGAAGATAGCAAGATACAACCAGAAAAGAAAAAAGAACTTACTACAAATATATCAGGAAAAAACCAAGTAAGATTGTAATGCTTTTTGTAGATGGTTTATAGTTTTATACAAACTGAATGATCTCATTATTCAGAGCAATATAGTAGGGTCAAACCCAATAAACCCCAAACTCCCTGGCAAGATGGTATGGTTCTGGGTTTGGGGTTATTTGGTCCACGGATAATTGCTATCTTTGTTCTTGGATGGAGTCATACTGCCCCATACAGACCTGGTTTGTAATCCTGGGGTGCCCCTAGACTCGTGACTCCTGTTCAAGGAAAGGTGGCAGTTGCAGCCAGGTGGGTCATTGTGCAATTGAAGGTTGCAGGTCAGTTATGGCCTTCAGGGCAAGACGTGTCATCGGTCCCCTCTCTTAAGGAAGCCCATCTTGTGGGACCAAGAAGGAAGCCCTGTAGTTACTTGAGAAACACCATCTCTGCTGAAATAAGATCCCCCCACCCACCCACCTTGACACTCTTCTGAAAAATCATGAAGACATGGTTTTGCCAGGAGCCTGGGGGTCCCATCAGTTTTATTGCTGTTGGGAGTGGGGCTTATTGGGTTTTGTGTTGGGCTTTTATTTCTGTAAACTGTCCAGAGTCACCGTGAATGAGTTGGGATATGTAAACTTTCTAAATAAATAAATGAAAGGGCACACTGCTTAGATCGGTAAGGGCAAGATGTGTATGGAGGCCAACATCAGGCAAAGAAATGACAGTTGTGACTTCACATTGTTGTGAACAGACTGTAGTACATAACCCCAATAAAGTGGTTTGCATGCTTTGACGAAGAAGAGAACTGTGTCAGAGGTTCAACCAAACTGGAGGGTAAGGCCCCATCAGAATATTGAAAGTCTCTTCCAATAAACAGTATGGTGAGTTGTAACCTGTACTGGATCAGTCATCAGCCAGGTCAACAAGGTGATGTGCTAGATATTGGAATTTCTGGATATCTGGTTAACAAGCAGCTATAGGACTCAGGATTTTTGACTGGGCAACAAGAACCAACAGTTGCAGGGCTATTGGTAGAAAGGTTGCTTACCCCACACAGATTTAAAAAACTGAAAGCAAAGAATGATTTGAATTACAAACCAAGTCCAATGAGAAAAGGATATCTGCAAAGAGAGCACCAATTGTAGAAAGAACAACATCCAAAATCAGAAACAACACAGGCTAGCAAATCAGGGTTGATTTATAATGCAAAAGAAAATATGTACAAAAGGAGAAGAAAAAGAACTGCAAAAGTCTATCCAGGCCAAAGAAATTGCAGCCTTGCCAGAAATAACTCGGACAGCAGAGATGAACCAGGCAGTGTCTGGAGTAAGAAAAACATGAATACCTGGGTATCCTTCAAGCTGACAACATTAAGCACACTGAAATCAAGAAGGTTAAAAAAGAATACAACATGAGAGTGATCTTAAATTCAGTGGCAGAAGTACTAGCAAGGCAATTAATATCTAGGCAATTCCTGTCATTAGAAAAACAACTGGAATAGTGGACTGGACTCAAGCAGAACTAAAAACGCTGGGTAAGATTAAAAAAACCAATGACAATGAATCATACTTTTCAGTTAAAATAAAACAATCAAGTATAAATTTAAAATTACACAGAAGCAGCCATTCTGGGGAGAAAGAGAAATCCACAAAAAAGATTGACTTAGATGCAAAAATGGGCCTGGACGAGGACGTGAGGAAAGAGACAATTTTTGAATGCTCTTTTAAGGATGGTAGATGGAGATTATACAGCTCTAAGGGGAATTTTATTCCAGAGAACAGGTGCCGTAAGAGTGAAGGTATGCCAACTGTGTCAGATATTATTAGACAATTGGAGATAGGTATACCCATAAATCCAGGCTCTATGAGATAGAACTTTATAGATAACAACCAGCACCTGGAATTGCACCGAGAATCCAACGCAGCTTGTAACATGAGGTGTACCCACTGTGTTCTAGATAAGTTGTTCTAAAATATCAGTATAATTGTCCTTAGGGAAAAATTATTGAAAACTTTAGGGCTTTCTACATGCATACTTCCAGCCCTTGCATACTTTCCAACATTTGAAATTTCCTTAGTTTTTAACATATTGATCTCCCTTTTTTTCTTCTGATTATGATTACCCATGAATTTGGCATATGTACAATTTGGATTTATAATTTTGTGAGGAGGTATGCTCTTAGATATACTTTGAATATATTCACACAATTGTGTAGGTAAACTGAACTACATGTTCACCCAGCACTATATTCTGCTAAAGAATTCTACATCCACTTTCCCAACCTTATGTCCTTCAGCTGTATTAAACTATACCTCCCAGGAAGGCTAATCAGAAAAAAAAAAATAAAGTTCTGAAATTCTGCAGGATAAAATTTGGGGACAGACTACTCTGCAATGTTTTTCAGTATAAAACAAAACAGAAAAATATTGTATTTTCTTTTTTTTAAAGGCTAATACACAGATGCAGAATTTTGGACAGACAGAGATTGATCGTCATGATCTGACAAACCAGGAAAATGAATTTCAGGGAAAAAATACGTCTAATGAGTCTGTGAAATTAGATTCAAGACCAGTGTCTGTACTAAACAAAGAAGAATTGAATCCTCATAGAGAAAAAGGTAAATATATAGCAGTTAATAATAATATTATTTTGATCTTGTCATTAAGATTTCATGTGGAATGTGGAGTTGAGGTATGAGTCAAGAGTTAAGCTCGTATTAAGTTCTATGATCTATTTTACTTCAATAATGGTGAATCATTATCAAGTCGTAACTGCTTAAAACTGAATAGTTCCTAAATTTTGTTTTAGTGTCATGGCTTGTGTTCCATACAGGCAATTGAATAAGTCATTTAAATATTTAAATGAATATGAAGACCATATCCAGGATGCTTCTGAAACATTTTCAGTCTCTAGGATTTATTTCTGAAACATGCCAAACTGTTCCCAGAAGAATATGAGCTGGAGAATATTATAGAGGTCTCTTGTTCCACTTGGTTGCTGAATTTTGCATACTGCTCACATGTGTATATTGCACTACTAGAGGTCATATTTCAAAGAAGGGTAAATGCAGAGGACCACTTCCCTTTCAATTCACTGTCTAAGTAGTTCAGGAAAAAAAAAAACCCATTATCTTTTGGATAAATTATAAGTTTCTTCTGGTAACTTTCTAATATAAAACTTTTTCCAGATAAGATTCCCCAATAGAGTTCTATTCCTTAATTTCTCAACTTCTACTCCTGGTTTGAACATTTTGAGGAATGTTGTAAGGGACATGATTTGGGAGAGGGAGAATTTTCAAAGTCAATCAACCAAGTAGAAAACAATATCCAGATCAAGGAATTATTGAGAAAATTTCATGCTCATCAACATTGGCAGGGTGAAGTACTATACAGGTTATCATTGATTTACAACTGGTAACTCAGTGACTATTTGAAGTTACAAGCAACCTCCCAAAAAGTACTTGTGACCCAGTCCTGAAGTTGTGTCCACTGTAGAATCCTGTGGTTCACTCTTATGATCAACTGCAGAGACATTGCAGTGTGCCCTTTCCCTTCTCCCCCCCTCCTTCTCTACCAGGTTGGTCCCCCAGTCACTGCACCTGCTTTGTCACTTCAATTCCACATGCTCCTCCCCATCCCCCCGCCCCCAATTGTTCACCTTTGAAAGATCTCAGGAGGTCAGGAAGGATAGACTGCCCTGTTGCTAGGCCACCTGGCACAATACTACAGTGGCCTCTTTTCTCAACAAAAAGTAATGCTGGAGAACTCTGTTTTCCTTTCCTTACTAAGGTTAGACTTAGGTCTGCAAGGCTAACACTGGTAGAGATATGCCTAGCGATATGGAGAAAAAGAAATCCTTGTGATTTTCTTTTTCTCACTAAAGCTAGTTTTAGCACCACCAAGCTAATGCTGGACCCCCATGGTCTCCCCCATCCCGAGGCCACCCCGTGCTCCACTGAATGACCTATGTGTTTGGTTAACAAATGCATTGGGGAGAGCAGGGATGGAGTAGTCATTCAATGAGGCAGTTCAGTTAATGGCCCTCCCAAACTGTCAGGGCTGCCTCTGTCCATTTCATAGGAAAGAAAAATCCTCAGTTCCATTGATTTAGAGAAAAGTACCTTTACTAGGAACGAACCGAAAGCAAGAAATCACAGGCAAGCTCACAGACAAAGTGCAAGAAAACAGCAATTTGAAAGAAACTACAGTTCAACCTCCTTGTAGCTAAGCAACCATACCAAAGTTAGAAGAGAGATAAGCAAAGTCCAAGCCATAATTGCAAAGTTGACTGTAATGGGCAGGACTATCTGTATATAAACAAGGAGCAAACCCCACAGTCACTAACACTGAGAGTATTATCTAGTCAGGCAATGAAATGATTGCCAGCAAGCATTCAATCTCAGAGGATACTAAAGGTTCCAAATCAACTCCCAAGAACTGGAAGAATTTTAGATTCTCTTGCTCTGAATGTCCCATTCTGTGATTCAAACATAGGGAAAAAACATCATTCATTCATATTAAAATTTGAATTATTTAAATCAGCTCTAAAAATATTTCTTCTGTTTATGTAAGGAACCAGTGACGTTCCTAATGAAGAGTCCAGGAAAGAGGAGGTTCTTCTCAGTCAAGGCCACCTACAAATACCTTCTATTTCTAGCAGAGATCATAAAGCACTTCCTCCCGAACCAGAAACAGAGCTGAGTCGCCAGGAGCAAATTAGAAATGTACTTGGAAAAGCTTTAGTAGAAAGCCAGACTAGCAAATTCTCAGAACTTATAGGCCACCAAAATGTCAAAACAGCAGATGAAGAAATCGAACGAGAGGAACTCTTAAATGATGACTTGCAGCAGGATGACCAGGAAACTAATAAAAATGGTTAGTATAAAGATTGCTTTCTCTGTTTGTATCAGGGTTGTAGTATTTGAGGAAATGGACTAATTGATTTAATGTTTAAAGAATTGTATATTGTTGTAGATGGCACTCAGTGTAAATTGTATAATTTCATTTGTTACATGATCCAAAGAGAAACCCAAGCGTATGATTTCATTCTGCTCAATCAAACTCTTTGTATGTTTGATTCTAGCTTAAGTGTGATGTAAATCCATCTATTATAAGCATTGGCAAGCCATAGTTAGGCACAATATGGAAATTCAAACATGATTTATGATTTCATGATGCATATGATTAATTACATTAATCCTTTTTTTCTCTTAATATGTATTATTGTGCAGTAAAACTTGTCTTTGCAATAAAATCAAGACAGCTTTTCAATTTGCATGAAATAATTGTTTGACTTGTTTTCACAGGTGAACTTGAAATCAAAAGAGCGGGCCAGGATAATAAAGGGGCCGATTACAACTTAGATACAAATGAGGCAGAATCCGAAACAGATAAGCAGGCTGCTCTCATTGGCCAGCAAAATAGCTTCAATGGTAATGTTTTGTAATTTCCATGTTCTGACATACAGAGTTTGCATTATAATTTGCTTCATTTTCAATTAATGAACTTGCAAATGTTGTCTAGAAAAAAAGGCTTTATAAATGAAAGTTTTCCACAATGTGGAATGTGAATAATGATCCCCAGGTAAGAGTAATAAGAGTAAAATAGAGATAATGACATAATTACTCCAATTTAATTATTTTTCTTCTTTTTTTAGTTCAAAATTTTGAAGATCCCAAAATGGAACCTCACTTATTTAAGTTCAAGGGAGCTCAACAGCAGAAATTATGAACAGCAATTTTAGTCAACACTTGCAAAACTATTTAGGCAAGTCCACTCAAAACTTTTACAAAAATCAGGGGATTTAAATCAGTTCTGATTTCTCTCCATCAAGTTGATTATCTGCAGACTTAATAGGCTGGTTTTACATCTATCAACTAGACTATTCCAGTGTTGCAGGGTGGAAATAAGCCCCTGGAAATATATGAAATCAACCAGATACCAGGTGGTTTTCTTTTTGAATCATAACAGTACCACCTTAGATACAAATTGTCTTGTTCTAAAAATTGAGAATATTGCACAGACTGCAACTTGAGAGATACTGTTTGTCCTGCTTCTCCTATTCAGATCTCTTCCAACATTATTATTCTCAGTTTATAAACCAAATTTAGAAAGTCAGTTTTTATAGTTCTTTTCTTCAGAAAGAAAATATCCTAAGAAACTTATTAAACTCCTTTAAGTGCTTTGCTTTGAGGGGCCGATCTAGTACAGTGGGATATGATACCAAGTAAATGCACATACAAGTGAGTTACATGTCTACATCTTTTTATTCAAATGCTTTTCTGAATTGTAAGAATGATTTAAGTATTATTAATCAAACGCAGGGGATTTCCTGCATTTATGTAAAACAGGCCTTACACATTCCGGAATTCTAATACACTAGAATAAATACCAGCTATGTACCTTAATTTGTACTTGAGTATATAAAAAAAATGAACCCCAAATGTTTTGCTGCTTAATACCATCTTATTTTGGTGTAAATAAAAGAACTGCAATATCATTTAGGGCATGATGCAGATTTGCTGTCAACACTGATTATAGATAGCACTTTAGCCCTGTTGAAGAAAACTAGAAAAGAGCAAGTGCAATATGATTATTTTGTACGACAAAGAGAAGATTTACAGTTTACAATAGTATTTTGTTAAATGCAAATACTGGGTTTATTTTGATTAAGTTCTTGATTATAAAATAAATGGGTTCTCAAGAGTCTTATAAATTGTGAAATCACTATCAATAAAATACTTCACTCTTTAGGAACAGTGACCTGTGTGTTTTGTTTCTTAGTCTTTAACTATACTTGTTAATCTGTCAAAAATGTTGATTTTCATTGGTATAAACTTATGGTACATTTTAATAGATCTACTTGCATAGGTTAAGATGATCTCAATAAAGGCAAACCTTGGAATCAAAAAAGGAGAATATTTGTAGCTCAGGGTTGAAATAAGCGGTCCTTGAGCTTGGTTTTTTTGGAAATGTTTCATTACCCAAACTAAGTAACATCATCAATGCTATGTAATCCTTGGGTTATAACCATTCATTCAACCATCAAAGTTTTCATGGGTGCTGGTTCTCATAAGAGTGGTTGTCACAGCATCTCCAAGGCAATGCAATTGCAATTTGGGCCTTTGGCAACTGGTTCACAATTATTATGGTTGCAGTGCACATTTGTGACTTTCCCTCAGGGAAAACTTCCCTGAGGTAAAATCAACAGGAAAGCTAGCAGGTCACAAGCTGCTCCTGCTGCTTTTTCACCTGCCAGCATCCATTTGTGGCACCTGCTGTTGGCATCCACCCACCCACCTGTAGTTCATGCCCACCAGCCTACCCATATCATGTTCATGTGAGGTCCTTGTTTAATGACCTGCATGGTCCTGGAGTTACAATGGCAATTGAGCTGCTGGGATTGCTAAGAGATGTGGTCATGTGATGTTGCACTTTATAACCACATTGCTTAGCGATGGGAGTTCCAGTCACAATTGCTGTTGTAACCGGAGGATTACCTGCAACTCAAATGTGTGAACATACCCTCCCCTCTAAAATGTATTTGCTTCAAGTGAGATACTACAATTAGCTGACCCATTAGAAAGCAATCCCAAGGTGGACTTGTTTTATAAGGAAACTGGTGTTTATATGTACAGTGGAAATGAAAAATTAATGCATCCCTGTTAAAATGCCAGGTTTTTGAGATGTTAAAAAGAATCAGAGCAAGAAAAATCACCTTAGAATTTTGTTTTACCATCTTTAATATAACATATAAGCTCTACAATTCTATTGAAAAACAAAATGTAATCACTTGGTTGCATAAGTGTGCCCACCCTTAAATGAAACACCTTTTGAATTTATGACAACGTTCAGTCTTTTGGGTTAGGAGCCTATCAGCATGGCACATCTTACCTTGAGAATCTTTGTCCATTCTTCATTGCAAAAGCACACTAAATCTGAGATTACGAGGACATATTCTGTACACAATCCTCTTCAGGTCATCCTACAGATTTTCAATTGGATTCAGATTCAGGCTTTGGTTGGGACATTCCAAAACTTTGATTTTCTGGTGAAGCCATTCTTTTGATTTGGAGGTATGCTTGTGTGTCCTATTGAAAGATGAAATTCCTATTCATTTTCAGTATTTTAGTAGCCTGAAGGCTTTGTACCAAAATTGACTCATATTTGATAAACTGTTCCTGATTCCCACCATCTTGATTATAGCCCTAGTTTAAGTAACCCTAAAACATAATGCAGCCACTATGCTTCACTTTGAATATGGTGTATATTTCATGCAGTGTGTTGTTTTTGCACCAAACATATTTTTTGGAATTAAAGCCAAAAAGTTCAATCTTGGTCTCATCAGACCTTAACACATTTCTCACATTCTTTGGTGAGAACTGATGTAGCTTTTGGCAAAATGTAGCTAGTCTTGGATATGTGTGTGTATGTGTGTGTGTTTTAAGGAAAAGGCTTCAACTTCCTACTCCACCACACAGCCCAGACATATGAAGAATATGGGAGACTCTTGTTACATGTTGTACATAATCAGTACTTGTGAGAACTTCCTGCAGTCCTTTAATGTTGTTGTAGACCTCTTGGCAGTCTCTTGGTCCAGTTATCTTGTTTTTTCATAGATTTTGGAGGGACATCCAATTCTTAGTAATGTCGCTGTTGTGTCATATTTTCTATCCTTCTATTGACTGATATCTTCCAACAATGAAATTACTTTGGTGCTTTATAAGTTCTTTGCTGTAAAAGGCAACTGAGTAAATGTTAAAAAAATCCTACTAGAACAGTTAAACTTTATATGGCCTTGAGCAGAGTCGCCTTAATTGATGGGTATGCACTATTATTTAACATCAGTTTGAATGCAGTTGGTTAATTCTGAATACGGCCACATCACTACTTACAAAGGATGTGTGCACTTATGAAACCATATCATTGTATATTTTTTATTTTTCCCTTAAAAGATTTCAGTTTGTTTTTCAATTAAATTGTACAATTTATATGTTATATTAAGAGGGGGGGAAATTTCTTGCTCTTGTTTTTTTACCTCTCAAAACCTGGCATTTTAACGGGTGTATAGACTTTTTATATTCACTCTACCTTTCTTTTTAATGGAGGCTAGCAAAAAGGTCCCTTTGGAGAAATGTTAGAAAACAATGAAAACTGATTAAATGTAGATGCTAACTACTAGCAAGAGCGATGAGCAATCAAAAATATAAAAAGTAAAGAGGCATAGAATTTTTCAGGGATATACGAGGGCTATCCACAAAATAGATTACATTTTGCTATAGAAAAAAAAAAAGTGTAGGAAAAAAATTTATTATATACACTTGAAAGTGACGCTTAAATACTACTTTTCAACATATTCACCAAACAAATTGAGGCATTTATAACATAAGCGGTGAACAAGCTTTGTAATTCCATGGTCATAAAATTCAGCCGCCTGAGACTTGAGCCAGTCAATGGGATGCATT
>JAEANM010022653.1:0-11553 GCA_017656035.1 Myanophis thanlyinensis
AAACCCGCCCGGACGCCCCGGACAGGATGTAAAAAGAGGACATGTCCGGGCAAAAGAGGACGGTTGGTCACCCTACTCTAAACATGTTGTATATATTTCTTTAAATAAAATCAGAGAAGGCCCTCTTCTATTTTTGGGGTTTTTTACAGGAGGTTAATAGAAAGAAGCAGTCCTTAAAAGAACCAGTAACGATTTATGATGTGCTTTATGCAGATATATAAGCTGTATCTATATCAGGTCTGAGTGGTTTGATCATGATACCATGGATGAGCTCATATGTAAATTCTAACTACATTGTTTTGTTTCAGTTGGCTCTTTGAAAATCTCTCCTGGTATATTTCTGAATAGAACTTCATGCCCTAAGCCATATTAGGTGTAAATAATCCACAGATGACTATAATTGGAATTGACCTCTTAAACAGAATAGAATACATAAATACAGAAACTGTATTTATAGTATTTTCACAACATATATAAATGACATATTGGCAGACCATGGGCTTTCCATGCTTATCTACTTGGCTATTACAAGAAATAGGTTAATGGACTACATAAGTCTGGCCTGATCACATAAGATTTTTGTATTCATGATAAACATTTACTCCATAATTAATATATTTACTTTTACTGTAATATATTTTCAAGCATATTAATCACTTATCTTTGGGGAAGAAAATCTATTACATAATTTTCAGCATAGGCAGTGCCCAAAGATATCCAAACAAAGTTTGGATATTAGAATGGCTCATATTTTAGCAGTGAATTTTCAGATTTTATATTAAACCAACCATTTTTAGGATACTTCTATACCAAAATACCAGGCAAGTCTTTTCTTTTCTTTTCTTTTCTTAATAGTAACTTTATTTTAAAAATTCAACTAACAGAAACTTAAAAAAAAAAGCCTTGGTGTAGAAAATAAAAAACAGAAAAGAGAAAAAACAATAATATAGTAAAGACAAAGAAAATATGTAAATTATTTCCTCTTTTCTGACAAGTATCAATAATTTTAATTCCTTATGATCTTGTCTTAAAGCAAAATGATCTCTTCCCATATCCACTTTCTTATCTACTATATAAACAAATCCTTACAACTTCCTTTCAGCTGAAGTTCTTCAAGAGATAACAATATATCCTATTTTAACTTTGATCATATAAGCCAGGAATATTAAACTCAATTTCATTAAAGGCCACATCAGGATTGTGCTTGATTTTGGGGGGTAACATGGGCATGGCCAGGGTATGGCTAGCTTGACGTCACTCATATCAGGGGTGCCTGTGGTAGACCAAGTGTTCTGCAAGAGAAAACAGACTCTTGAGTTCTCTTTCTGCCTGTGACAGTCTCCTGAAATCCTCTGGTAGCAAAAATGGAGCTTGGGAGAGTTGCCATCTTGAGCTCCATTTTTGCTGCCAGAAGTACCGTGGGCCAGTTCTTCACAATTTCCAGGGTGGCCCCGTGGGCCAGATATAAGCATCCAGCCTGCAGGCCTTGAATTTGACAGCCCTGAAAAAAATCAACTTTATATTTTATCCTTTTTGCAATCTTGATTTCTTTTTTTTTAGTCCCTTCAAACATTGTCTAAATACTTGGTTTCTTTTCATCCTTTCTTTGTCTTTTGTCAGAAAAAAGTTTTAACAATTCTCTTTTGTAATTTTTGCAGTAGAGGAAGATTATCCAGGTCACTCTATTGGTTTTTTATTTGTATATCCCTTTTAATTATTAAAAATGTGGCTGGGTTGTTTTAGAAGTCCAGGGTAACATCTTTTTTCATAGCGTTTTTGTTGCTTTTTATTATTAAATCCACTTTCAGATCAGTCTCAGTGTTGCCCAGAAAAATTTGCTTGTCTTTCATAATATCTGTAAAATTTGGTAGATTTTGGCCACCCATTAATGATCTCATCACTAACTATAATATACTATTATGTCTTCAGTTCTACTTTATTTCAATATTTTAATTTTTAATTCTGACCCGTGACCATAATAATCCACTTGAATTGAATAACATTTTTACCCATTATTTATATACACACTCTTAATAGCAATAGGACTTAGACTTATATACTGCTTTACGGTGCTTTACAGTCCTCTCTAAGTGGTTTACAGAGTCAGCATATTGTCCCCAACAAATTGTGTCCTCATTTTATTGACCTCAAAAGGATGGAAGCTTGAGTCAACCTTAAGACTGGTTTGAACTGCCAAATTGTAAATTACAGAGCGTAGTCAGCAGAAGTAGCCTGCAGTATTGCACTCTAACCTCTGTGCCCCTGCAGCTCACAAAATTAACTTCTGGATCCATTGTTCAAAAAATAACCTTCAATGAATGCAATGTTAATATATTTTGTTCTGTATAATATATTCTGTATTAGAAAGTCAAATTTAAGTGTTCTTGTCTCTAATTATAATTTTTTTCTTTTACTCTCTGTAATGTCCAACCTTCAAAGTTTCATCCTATCATTTTTTAAAAAGAATTCAATATTTTTGTATGGGAAGGATTTTTCATAATCAATTTCAAAATTTTGTTGCAAAATTACATGGAATCTTCATCTGTTTGAACTTTATAAAATTAAAGTTTTGATCTCCTTTTGCTGTTTATTCCAGAACTTTTTTTTCTTTCACTAAGGACTGAAGCAATGCTATTATTTTAAAACCTGTCCATTCAAAGGTCCTTAACATTTAACAAGTATTTACCCAGTGCCCATAAAGGCACTGAACTATTTTCTCATCTCCAAATAAGATCTAAATCTGCTAAAAACTGTTTTCTTGCAGTCTCTTCATGAAAAGCAATGGTATTTGGATAATTTCCTTGTCCAGAGAGGAATTATGAAGTTTATTCAGGATATCTTCATTCTATTGCAGTCATTGACTCCATCTTTAGTGGAACCATCTTCAATTCACCATTCCTTGCCTGGTTGGTTTGTTTTCAACTAGAGAATGCACTGTCAGAATATGCATTTTTCGAAAACTTTTTCATGGTAGAATACATGTGATAGACCCCCTGATATCCCTTATTAAAAGAAACATATAACAAGAGGTGGAAAAAAGCTCATCCTGAGACTCTGGAGAACCATAGCAAGTCAGTTTAGTCAATACTAGACTAGATGGACAAATAGTCTAATGTGATGCAAGGCTACTTACCGTGTTCCAAGGTCAGGTCTCTTTAAAAATTCATATGCAGGTGAATTTTATCTCCTTATATAAATACTACATTTTCACAGCCAGATTGCTATTTAATGTAAATGTTCCCAGTTCTGCAGGTCAAGTTTATAACATCTCCCAAATTAGTCCTCAAGATGGACAGATAAAATTGTGTTTAGTAGTTTTCCAACAAAAGAAATTTCTCCAACAAAATTCTAGAAAAAGTTTCAGTTAGCAAATGGGTGATACAGAACTGAGAGTATTATTAAAATGTATAGCTTTAACAGTGGAGGATTGTAATGTTTTCACTCCTAAATTAAAGGTATAACAAAGTAAAGTACAGCTAATGCAATCTGCATAATTCCATTGTTGCTAGTTACTGGTTTTAATGTTTAAAAATCTTAAAACCTTTAAAACAGAATAATCCCACACTACAGTATATACTGTTTGATTCACATATTGCTCTTGCTGTTTCTTAAACCAGTTTTACAAATTCAAGTCCAGATTGCAGTGGATTGGAGAGAAGGAAGCAGTGAATTGCATTTTAGACCTAATACTCTTCAATATCTTATAAGTGGCTTAGATGCGGGGACAGAAAGGGGACATCAAATTTGCAGATGACACTAAACTTGCAGGAATAGTGAACACCCCAGAAGACAAGCTCAGGATCCAAAAACATCTTAACAGACTTGAACAATGGGCTCTTGCCAACAAAATAAATTTTAATAGAGAAAAGCAGAGTTTTACATTTAGCCAGAAAAAAAATCAAATGTATAAGAACAGATTAGGTGAGACCTGGTTCAAATACAGTAACTGTGAAAGAGACCTTGGAGTCTTAGTGGAAGATCACTTTAATATGAGCCACCAGTGTGCAGTAGCCCCCAAAAACCTAACATGATCCTGGATTGTATAAACAGGGGCATAGAATAAAGATCACGTGAAGTATTAGTATCACTTTATAAAACTCGAGTAAGACTACACATGGAATACTGCAATTCTGGTCACCATACTACAAAAAAGATGTTGAGACTTTGGACAAAGTTCCAAGAAGAGGAACTAGAATGATCAAAGGCCTGGAGACCAAAACATATGAAGAACGGCTGCAGGGTTTAGGTTTGGCTAGTCTAGAGAAAGGAAGAATTAGAGATGACATGACAGCAGTATTTGAGGGGCTGTCACAAAGAAGAGGTGTGTGTGTGTCAAATTATTTTCCAAAGCACCAGAGGCCAGGAAAAGAAACAGTTGGAAACTGATCAAAGAGAGAAGCAACCTGGAATTAAGGAGAAACTTCCTAACACTGAGGACAAATAACCAGTGGAACAGCTTGCCATCGGAAATTGTAGGTGCTCCATTACTAGAGGTTTTTAAGAAGAGACTAGGCAGTCGCTTGTCTGAAACGGTGTAGGTTTTCCTGCTTGAACAGGGGGATGGATTAGAAGACTTCCAAAATCCCTTCCAGCTCTATTATATTCTATAAATGGATTTACAAAGTAATTAGACAAGTCTCAGTCTAACCTGTTGACAGGCATTTACAGCAACACCTGATCACCTTAAATTTGTTGTCCCATTCAAACATTTCAGTTATGTAGTACATCACAGAGAAAGCATTGTTTGCACAATTCTGAACTTTGTAGGCTAAAATAAACCACAGCATCTGAATAACTTTCAAGGCCTTCTGCGCTACTCAACCAAGTGCTAATATGCAGATATTTATTGTTTCTTTTCTTGTGGATAGCCAACCCTAAAAAGGCATTTTATGTACTATTTAATATTATGATTGTCAGTTCTAAGATGGTTTGTCTACATGGTGTGTTTGTGTATGTGTGTGCATATACCGCATACAAGCAGACATACTAATTTATATGTCTATAAATTATAAATAATGTATATTAATTTATGAAAATGGGAAGGAGCTTATATATTAGATAATAAGACAAACTACTTGACTTTAATTATTGGACACTGCAGATCATTTGCATTTTCAGTTTATAAGCATAGTATCATCAGCATAATACAAGTTCCTGATGTTTCTTCCTCCAATTTTAAGACCATGCCCACATTTTTCCAATCCAGTTTCCCTCAATATATATTCTGCATATAGGTTTAATAAATAAGGAGACAGTATATGTTCTTGTTTCACTTTTTAGCTAATCTGAATCTAGATTATTTCAGTTGTTTTCCTTCATACAATCCCTTCCTCTAATAAGCATATCAGTTATGTTGGGTTTCTTTAGCTGGTGAATATGCAACCCGGGTTTCATTTTCTGTCACCAGAAGAGTATTTGAAATTCCCTTTTCAGGGATGAGTAACACAAATCATGGTTAAACAAGACCTTTCATTTCAGCAAAGAAACATTCAGGAAAGCTAAACATAACGATTTCATGCTATGACTATAGTGCAAACACACACATTACCTCCACTACATACTAAAAACATTTGTATTGTGCTAATACATTACATGTTGCATTTTAATTAGGTATGTACTGAAAATCTGGATTGGGATCAGGGATTGTTTTGGCCCATAATGGTTTATTTTTGTTTGCAATTTTATGCACAGCTGAACAGGGTGAAAAAGAGGCTGAAGCTCCAGTATTTGCCACAAGATCAATATTCTTAAATACTGAAGTGTGTTTCTGTCATAACTTAATACAGAATGACAGAATATTTCATTATAAACCATGAAATGGCATAACACTTCAGTCAGATGAAAGCTGGCTTAATTTAACTATCCAAATTTCAGATAATTATTCCTAAGGATATAGTCTGTTCACATGGCATACAGTGGTCAACTTTGCACTGCAGCCTTGTTGCTTGTATTCTATATGGTTTCTACTATTTTTTACACTTCCAAAAATTACAATCTGAGTTGCAGTGGGTTGACAGTGGGAACCAGCTGATACTTAGTGTAGCCATACAAAACTTTAAATTATTTCCCCTGTTTCTTGCCTTTCCCTGCAGAGAAAGCAAGCAGTGAAGCATCCTTTTAGTATTTTGGTTTGCTTTTCCGAATTTTTGCATATATAGATGCCTACACACACACACACGCAGGCACGCACGCACACACACACCACACCTTCCCATATTACATGTTGACAACAGGGATAGAACATTTCTGTTGTTGTTTTTCTCTTATGGTATTACTGTAGCGCCAGTGTTAACTCAAACACCAAAATTACACACCAAAATTTTGGCACCACTACATGGCCAACATGTTTGTCATCATCAAAAGAAATGCATCAAAAGACTTTCATGAACTCCATCTTCCCAGACCTACATCTTCCTGGACCTACACCTTCTGGGACCTACAAGAAACAACTAAAAAATTGCCATTTTTAGACATGCTTGTCAATAGACAGGAAGATGGAAGTCTAGAAACCACAGTTTATCACAAAACTACCAATACTCTATATATTCTGAGTTTCAGAAGTAATCATCCACTATCATATAAAAAGAGTTAAATCATATCACTATATGGCAGGATGAGAACCTAGAAAGTAAAACAACTGGAGAGCAGATACCTAAGTGAACAATTCAGGCAGAATGAGCAGTTATTACAAAATTCCTGTGCAGCATGCAGGAGAGAGAAAGGAAGAAAGAAGGAATGAGTGAAACATGAACTTTTGTGATTGAAGATAATCAGAGAACATAACAGTTTTGTTTTTGAAAATAAAATTGCTATCTATGGCAGAGGCGAACCACAGATGGAAATGGAGCAGTGGACCCCAGATATACTGAAAAAAAATTGAAATAGCCTTGTTTCTATAGCAGTGATCCCACCTTAAAAATATTTTCTTGTTGCTAACCCCCCAAAATTGCAGCTAGAAATATTGGAATACTTGAAATATTTTATTTTCTCTGAGATAATTATAACTTATTTTCTAATTCATGTTCTTTCTTTTTTCACACTGGTCCTAATTTATTTGATTGGAGGAAGATGTTTGTGTTCCTGAGATATTTAAATGTTGAAATGAAGAGGTAGGGAAAGGTTGGATGTATCCAAATATTACATTTCTCAGTTTCACATTTATCTATTTTCTAGAAAGGCTCTCCTGAATATTTCAGCAGAAACCAGAACATTGAAATGTTATGCATAACAGATGAAATTACAGCAGGGCCAAATTACATCTAATTTATTGGATGCGAGATTGTTTGCAAGACAGGAATATGTATATATTGGAAATGTATCATTTCTAATGATCTTCATGCATCTTCTAACTTTCTTTCCATTAGTGAAAAGACACAGGCCATTCTGGGATCACCAGAACATATCCATGCAAATTATACAATGAAACTCTGATGCTGTATATTGACTCTGAGCAGAAAGCCTTTTAAAAGCATAACATATCATTTATTAAATTTAACCAGGAAACCAAATGGAGCACATTTTATAGATTTAACTCCTACACTGTAGAGACATTTGACCATACATCTTGACCAGGGTAAAGCAATAGATGCAATTTACATAGACTTCTGTAAAGCCTTTGATTCAGTAGTGCATGACAAACTACTATTGAAACTAACGTTCTTACGGCATCTCCAGATCCCTGCACAAGTGGATAGCTGCGTTCCTGTCCAACAGGCAACAAATTTTCAAAATAGAAGGGTCCAATCAAATCCAGCACCAGTTAACAGCAGTGTCTCCCATTTAGGAGCCACATTTTTTCTGCTTTCTGCTTTACATCAATGACTAATGAAGCTTCTTCTCCGGTAACATTGTATTGCTAACTAGGGCATACAAAATCCTTGCCAGACCAATTCTTGAATACAGCTGATCCTCCTGGAATCCACACTGTATATCAGACATTAACACGATTGAACGGGTCCAGAGATAATTCATGAGAAGAGTATTTTACTCCTTTACTCACAATAGAATCCCTTATGCCAGTAGACTTTAAATTCTGAGCTTGGACAATCTGGAACTGAGCTGCCTGCAGTCCAATCTAAGCATAGTACACAAAATTGTCTGCTACAATGTCTTACCTGTCAATGACTACTTGAGGTTCAACCACCACAGGCAAACTATTGATGAAAACTCAAGGTAAATGACTCCAAACTTGATTGCAGAAAATACGACTTCAGCAACAGAATGGTCAATGCCTGAAATACTTTACCTGACTCTGTTATTACAGCCTCAAACCCTCACAGCTTCAACCTCAAACTGTCTACTGTGGATTTTACCCCATTTCTAAGACGTCTGTAAAGGGGACATGCATAAGAGCACTAGTGTGCATAAGCACACCAGCATGCCTACCATCCTGTCTTATTGTCCCTATTTATTTGTACTTACTTCCTTTGTTTATGTTTATGTTTATATACCTGCTATCTTGTACATGTTTGTCAAATAAAATAAAATAAAAAAATAAAAATAGAGATAAGCTCTTCTGCTTTACATATGCAAACAACTTGATTTGCTCTCTGCCTTATAGAAGTCACATTGAAATAATAATTACTATTTTGTGGCTGGTTAACTGGAAATATATATATAGTATGAATCTGCACCATTGAAAATATTAAGAAACAAAAATTGATGTCTTAAGAATGTTTTTCATTTGCTTTGATGTGCTTTTAAGTATTTATTCATTGCTTTTAAAATGTAGAGAATTTTGTTCATTTATTTTTATATTAATATTTAATGTTCAGTACTTGTTTTTCATATAAATGTATATTACAAGCCTAATTCCCATTGATGATCGAAGGCTAATATATTCCTTTAGAAAAGAGAAAATCTTTCAGCAGAGAAGACAGGCTGTTCAACTCTAGGAAGCATAAATCCTATAGTCTTCTAACAGGCAGAAGAAATTAAAAAGGTGGCATTCTGATAAGGGAAGACCAACTTAATATCTAAACCAAGAATCTGAAATTAGGCTTAGAAAAGCCCAAAAATTCACCATATGTATTTGATGAAGGCCTTTTATGTGTGTTTAGCAATCACAAAAACAATCTTTTTTTCAATTATCTTTACTCTTTGCTTTACTGCTTTACTTAGGAGTTCTAGGTAGGTACAGTAGTTGTATACAAAAGTCATTTTCATCCCCATACATAAGGTATTTGCTAGAGAGGAATTATAATAGAGTATAGATCCAATAGTTAGTAGAATCTGTCTGCATTGTTCATGAAGTCCACATATACTATATAATAACCTGTTACATAATATAGTATCCTCTAATTATTAAAAAAAATTAAAATAAATCTGCTTCTGGCTCAAACTTTACTCCTAATACATCCATGAACACATTGATTCAGTTTTATTAAAAATAACATAGAAGTAGCTTGTTACTGTGATCATTTAAAATTTTCCAGACAAGTTTCTAATCCTGAAATTCCATCCCATCAAATACTAATCAGACAGGGTGTTACCTAACAATTGACTCCAGACAAGGTCACCAAAGTGCTGAGATGAAAACAGACTGAAAAATATAATAAAATAATTTACTGGATCCTAACTTCATTGAATTCAAATGCAACAAAAACTGCTTGCTGTTTTTCATATATGGCAGACTATTTAGAAAAAGCCTAACTTTTGATCCACATTGGACTTTCATATCTAATGGACACCATGTCCCCAACAGAGATCCTTGAAACTAAAAGTGTGGTGTATACAATGTATATATAATGTATAGCAGGTGGCTAGACAAACCTTTTGTTTTTAAGGGATAACATGGATTGTCATTCCAAAATGCTTGTGATTATTGATGATATGAGGATAAAGATTAAATTTGATTGCATTCAAATTTGATTAAATTCAAATGCAAAGAGTAGCAAAATGGGCAGAAAATAAATTTAATAATAGTAACAATAAAAAGTGAATTTTTTAAAAAATAAAATATAATTATAGTTAATATAATTGCTTCTTATGCATTAAACAATTTTTATTTCTTTCACATGAAAAGTTACAGTTCTATGGCTGAAAAAGAGTAATCAAGCTAACACAGTGTTGAATGAACCTTATATTAACTGGAGATTTGAGCCTTGCCCTTGACCTAGTTCTGTGACCATTGCATTACAGTAGCTTTGATTATCTTTTAAATTTTCTTAATATATGTTTGAGAGCCAGTTTGGTATGGTGGTTAAGGCATCAGCCTAGAAACCAAGATTTTGTGAGTTCTAGTCCTGCCTTATGCATAAAAACCAACTGGGTAACCTTTACCCACTCACTTTCTCTCAGCCGTGGAAGAAAGTAATGGCAAACTATTTCTGAATAACCTTGACAAGAAACTGCAGAGACTTCTCCAGAGAGTCTCCAAGAATCGGACATAAGTGAATAGAAAGGGGAAAATATGATTAACTGAAGTTGTTTAATATGCTTAAAATTATATTTCAATTAATGAATTATGGAAGAAAAATGAAATTCCTATGTAATTGCTCACATCTGGGTAATTTCTGGAAAAAAATAGCCTTGTAGCAGTAAATAGTAAAGAGCAAACCATGGGATAATTGTCTCATATTCTATCATATATAGTGTAGACCTATATATAGTGTATACTACAGACATAAGCTTGTTTCTACAGGTTAGGTCTGCAGTTCTATAGGATACATCAATACCAATAGATGGTAGTTGTGACGTCATTAAAATCTCACTGCTTGGCAACATGTATGAATGCAATGTCAATGTATGTAAAAAAGAGGTGGGGCTGACATCACAATGTTGCAACTACCACCTTGCTTATTTTGAACCATGCTAAATATAATGTGAATTGTCTTTTATATATATATAAATGATTGCTACCTCTCCTAAATAGTTCTGTATCACAGCTCTGCTTGTTCCAGAAAGAAAGATTTGCCTTGTAAAAAATAGCAGTTTCAGAGCAATTTTTACTAAGTATGAAAGGAAAAGTGCCATGGAAATAAGCTGAAATGTCTATAAAAACTGCTTTATATTGTAGCAACTCTTTCACTTTTAAAAATTCACTTTTTAAAAAAACAAACAAACAAGACATCAGGTTTACTTTGTATGTATGAACCTATAGCTTAGGTTGCATTGGGTTTAGAAACAGTTCACATGGATAGTTGGAAATTTGTGTATATTAGATAGATTCACACCAGAATCTTTAAATTGTGCATTCCAGTGCAATATCAGCACAAAATTGTGTGTAGTATAATAATCAGAAGTAGTTTATAAGATATGATGCAAAATATTGGCTAGATTTTATTTTGATATCAAAATTTTATATGCAATATGCATGATTGAAAAATATTGTACAAGGGAAATGATGCTATTATACTAAATCAGAGATCGTCAAAGACATTTTTGTTTGTATTGGTAAAGTCATTCTGTGCTTATCCTGAGAGTGAAGAAATTAATGCTGTTACCCCAACTTCGGTGCACCTTAGGATAATTTTTTAAGCAGCGGGTAGCAGGACTCTCTGACTGAGTAGATAATGATATCAGCTGTTTCCTTCCAAAACAACAGGTGCTTTG
>JAEANM010022654.1:0-11553 GCA_017656035.1 Myanophis thanlyinensis
AATTAAAAAAAATTAAAAAAAAATTAAATTGTATGTAGATGGAATTTATGCATCTGTTGATAGCTGATTTGGGTGATTGCTCCTGGTTGTTTGTGATGTTACAAAAGGAGCTGCATAAGAACTTACATATTGCAAAAGACACATTCAGTAAGCCAGAATTCCTGCAAGAGGAAAAAAACTATACATACAATATCTTCCAATAAGTACACATACCATTTCATTAAAAAGTTCCTAGATAATAATCTATCATATCACAACTTATCAAACAGATAACTGCCATACTTCAAAAAATTCTGAAACACCCAACAGACTACCACAAGTATTCTATTCTGTTCTGTTCTGTTCTGTTCTGTTCTGTTCTATCCCAGTAACCAAAGAAGAAAAAGGACTCATCTACAATATATGTTGTAAAGACTGAAACAGCAATTATATAATTATAAGACAAAAAGATAGAGGCCTGGCAGAATGCACCCTTAATATCACCTGGAAGTTAGAAAACATGGTGAAAGTTTCTAAATCTATCAACACTTAGATGAATTCAAAGATAATTTTAAGTGGGAAACTGTTGACATTTTAGGTCAAGCCAAACCAAGAAAGCTAGGAAATTCCTAAAGTCTTGGCATTCTGAAAAAAACAGCTCAGCACATTCCCTTTATAATCAGCACCCATATAAGCAGGAAACTGCCCTTGATAAACTATCAGGAAAGAAACAATATGCTAATCAAAGAACTATTAAGTACTACATCCCAACCAAGACAAAAACAAGTTACTGTAAGGAATCAGCAAACATCACTTTCCATACACAGATGCTGATACTTAGTGTGTGGTAATGAAATGTCTGCAAGAAAGTAACCCAAGTTCAGAAAGTGACAAGAACCTAACAGTTTAACCAATCCTATTACATATTTTATTTATTAATTACATTTTTATCCCACCTTTATAAGTAACTCAAAGCTGTGAACATTCATAATACTCCTTCCTCCCCACAACACCACCTTGTGAGAAGAGTTGGGCTGAAAGGGAGACACCCAGCTGGCTTTCATGCATATGATGGGATTAGAACTCAGTCTCCTGATTTCTAGGCCACTACCTTAACAAATATACTATTTGTCAATGTCCTTAAGGTAACTAGAAATTAATTTGCTAGTAATATCAGTTGAAAGTAAAAAACACATTCTAAAACAATTTTGTTTTAATATGTTTTTTTCCCAAAAAAATCTTATAAACTCTTGTTTCAACATTTATCTTCTAAAGTTTCGCTTTAAAAGAAACATATATAGAAGCAAGTACGGTAAATAATAACTCTTCCAAAATAATCTCTTACTTAGTGTCACCATCAGATACAGCAACAGCTCTGGCTTCCTCAAGATGTGGCCAGTTAACAAAGACTGATTTCCCAAGTATCAAACTTGCTATTTTTTCTATATCCTAGAGGAGAAAAATAATTGTTTAGTGCAGCAAAAAAAATTACATCCCTACATTTGTATATCAGGCTACATAAACCTTTTTTTTAATAAAATGGCTACAAGTAGTCTTCACATAACTACTTCCTTTTTAGATTGTCTGAAGTTATGATGATGCTGAAAAAGCAATGTTACAATCAGTCCGCACTCTTATGAATATCACAGTATCATGTGATCAAAATTCACATATTTTTCAGCTGGCAGGAATTTATGACCATGGCAGCAGCTCATTCTCATGTGATTGCCATTTACATGCTTCATAACTGGCTTCCAACAAGCAGAGTTAAAGGAGAAGCCAGCAATAAAGTTGCAAGTGGTTTTATTATGTCTTGTTTTACAACTGCAGAGGAAGTGCTGTCATGAATCTGGTGCAGTCACATCATGTCTCACTTA
This sequence comes from Myanophis thanlyinensis, assembly GCA_017656035.1. Taxonomy (NCBI): domain Eukaryota; kingdom Metazoa; phylum Chordata; class Lepidosauria; order Squamata; family Homalopsidae; genus Myanophis; species Myanophis thanlyinensis. The sequence continues at coordinate 1,857 of JAEANM010022654.1, forward strand.
ATGACCATGGTGCTTAACAACATGTTTCCAGTCATGGTTGTGGTTGTTAAGTAAGGACTACCTGTAATTAAATTTAATAATTAAAACTACATTATGAACACAAGCTGCGTGAAGAAAGGAAGCCACCACCATGGCTCCTGTTTGTTTTAAAAAGTTTTCCTGCCTTCCGCTGCGCTTTGGCAAGGAGGAATACTCTCGGGTGAGTGGCGGGCTTCCCAAAGTGCAGCAGAAGGCAGGAAAACATTTTTGGTGAGGGTTCTTTGGCTTTTGCCGAGTCTGATTCCTGGGGTGGGTGCCTTTGGTGCCTGAGGAGAGTATCCCCATTTGTATGCACCCCCCTGGCCCTGCAACAGGACAAACATGAGCTGCTGCAGTGGCTTCCTTTCTTCGTGAGGCTTGTGTTTGTTTTAAAAAAATTTCCTTCTGCTGCACTTTGGCAAGCGGGAATACACTTGGGCGATCGACTGGGCTCTCCAAAGTGCAGTGGAAGGCAGGAAAACATTTTTGGCGAGGGTTCTTTGGCTTTCTCCGAGCCTGATCCCCAGGGTGGCATGTGCCTTTGGCGAGCCCAGCCACTCACTTGAGGACAGTATCCCTGCTTTTATGCACCCCCCCTGGCCTTGCAACAGGACAAACACAAGCTGCTGCAGTGGCTTTCTTTCCTCATGTGATCCCCTTGCTGGCTGTTGCGGAACCAGGAAGGCACACAGAAGCAGGAATAAGGAAAGTGGCTGGGTTCACTGACGTGCAGTGGAAGGCATTAAAACATTTTTGGCGAGGGCTTTTCGGCTTTCTCCGAGTATGATCCCTGAATGATTGTAGAAGAACAAGCAGAGAAGCGGCAACGTGGGCTAGGCAGCCTGGGGCATTTGGTCTCGCCCGCGCCTCCACTCTCTGCCATGGGGAATTGCACAGCTGGCGCTGGGGAGAAGTTGAAGGTTTCATGCCTGTTGGGAGAGCGGCTGAAGGCGCGCAGAAGGGCAAGGAGTGGGACTTCCTAGCCATTCTGCTACCTTGCTCGCAGAAGGCCCCCCCCCCCAGGCCATGCAATTTAACATTCAATTCAATCCAATTCAATCCTTTATTATCAATGCACAACATTATGTAACGAAATTGTTAGGTGGTGTGGGCAAGACTAAGTGCCATGGAAGGAGAGGGGAGGACACGGAGTCAAGATGCCCTGGGTTGCGTAGCCTGCATCGCCACTTCTTGGCCCAGTGCCCTCCTGGTTGGACTTTCTTCACCATCGGTTTGGAGAGGGTAGGTGGGGCGGCCCGTAGTTCAGCTTCAGCACAAGTCCCAGCAGCGAGCTCAGGAGCTGTGCTTTCTGTGGCGTCCCCCATTAAATACCAGACGACCCAGGCTGGGCCGCTTCCCCAGGCTGGGCTGCACATGCTTGAAAAACATGTGCAAGTCACACACAACTGCACATGCACAACACTCCTGTGCGACTGTGCAAGTGCAAAAGACATGGGCACACCACGCCCATCAGCGCACACACTCACATTTGGCACTTGTTGCCGAAAAGGTTTGCCACCACTGCCATATAGCTTCTAGCCAATCACAAACTTCTTCCCAAATTTTGGCCACAATATTATCATCATATTGTTTTCAAAATGAAGTTATCAATCCCCAATGGCATATACTGTTGACTTAAATTCAATATGTCTATTAACCTCAAAAATTACTTTGCATGTGGTAGAACTGTGGATAAATCATGTAACGATGAATTGTGTTTCTTAACTGAAGTACCTCTTCTTCATCAGTAAACTCTCAGACAACTTTGATTATCATATCAGACTCTTAGACAGGTTTTAATTACTATGTTTGCAAACCAGCTGTCTAAGTGATGGATTAATAATGTTTATTAAATTAATTTATTATTGATGTGTAATACAGGTAACATAAAACTCTCAGGCTGTACATGAAATCTAAAGTACAAAGAATATTATTTCTACAAAACAAATTTGAGCAAGCTAAATACTTACCAACTCCTCTGAGTCTTCTGCAGCTATAACTTCCAGCAACATATTTTCTCCATGACTGCTTTGCTGAAATACTTGCACTCCACTTTTTTTCAGACAAAACTAGGACAAGGGAAGAAAGACAATCTTCTTTCAAAAAGGGGATAATAGGAACAAAAACAAAATCCTGGGAAATAAAATAATTTCAAGGGATCCCAACTCCTGAAAATTTCTCTGCATGTGGCATGCTCATATATTCATATATATGCCTGTGCATATTATACACACACACAAAATATAATTATACTCACAAACACAAAGCATATATAGCTTTGATGTCTATATTCATATTACCAAAATTACACTTCAGTCAATCTGTCACTAAATAGTAAGGGCCATGACTAAAATAATTAAAATTAAGTTATATATCTAGTTCAAGCTGCCAGTAAATAAACAAGCAAACTGAACCCCATATACGCAAAATCCATTCAAGCTACCCTCACACCCAGAAACATAGAAGTACACCTACATACATTCTCTTTTCTCTCAGCAGAAATAGCAAAAAAAGAAGAATGACGATGTGCTTTTGAGAAAAGATAGCTATGCTGGAGAGAAAAGAAAAAATAAATCTGGATGGAGAGGAAGTAAGAGGGAATAGAAACGGGCAGGGCTGGAGAGAAAAGAGAGCCACTCTGTTAGACATTAGAAAAAGGATACATATCACCAAATAAGTTCCCTTGCATATCTTTTTTGCAACAGCACTATTAGTCTTTCATAATAATTGATCACTAAAAAGTTTGTTATTCATAACCCTCCCTCCCATTCATAAATATAAGCAGAGCAAAAATAATATTCTTACATAACAATTAATGTCAGCTATTAGCTTTCCTACATTAAAAAATAAACTACTGAATGAAAACTTGTAATTTACCTTGTGATTAATGTGTTTTAGAGTAGGAAAGCCACAAAAATATAACTTCTCAGTATCTAATTGAGTTATTTTATTATCAGCTATATCCACATGCCAAGCATCTATAGACACAGCTTCACACCTACATAAAAGAAAGAAAATAAATTAAGCTGCAGATAAACCACTGATCAGGATTAAAGGCAGTTCATGAAGACATTTATGTTGTGGGGGTAGGGTAACAACTTTGAACATAAGTATGCAAAATAATAATGCTGAAGCTAAGAGCTTTCTTATACAGCTATTGGTAGTTCTCAACTTATAACCATGATTGAGCCCAAAATTTCAGTTGCTAAGAAAAGGTAGCAATGTAAAAAAAAAGAACAATATTTATATGATTTCTTAGATTAATATTCTGTGTTATCTTCAGAAGTTCAAGGTGGTGTATTTATCCCTCCACTTTTAATTTATCCTTTGCATTTATAAGAAAATTCTATAGACTTACCTCGTATGACACTTTTCTATGGAAAGGAACTTTTCTGGCCATGGTGATAAATATTGGAATTCTGTATCTCTATCATATAAGCACATAAGGCATTCACTGTGTCTATTTCTTTGTTTTTCTTCTGCTTTTAATAATTTGTTGCACGGTGCCATGGCTTCTAATAATTGTTTCTAAATAAAATACATAATTTTGTAGTCATGCAGAAATCATATACTTTTAGAATCTTATGAAAACATGTTAAAAATACTGGATTGACTCAATCAGATTTGCTTATAAATCTATGGAACAAATTACTACAAGGTCACATGACAGGTATCTACTAAATATGCTGTTTAAATTTTTGCTAATTTGTCCTGCTGAAATGTATGACTATTAAATTAAAATCATAGTCCCCTGTGATATTAATGATATTAATTCTGGTACAGATTGCCTATTTCTGTATGAAATAACTTATTCAATTTTAAGATCTGTTGAGTTAAATTGGTACTGAACAAGAAAGTACCAAATAAGGATCATTAGGAGAGGTATAAGAACAAGAGGACACATGTTTTTATTATCTTTTAAAACTGGTCAAATATGTAATAAATATAATAATAAATATAATAATATAATAATAAATATAATAATAAATGTTCACTGAGTTTCATGTTTACTGAATAAAAGTTTATAATAATAATAATAATAATAATAATAAAGCTCTCACCTCATCAATAAATGGGATTAAAACTACAGCTTCCCACTCTTGTTGCTTTCCATTTAAATCAGTTTTAAATTCTGTTGGATAATATTCAATAATGGGAGACTCTTCACTAGTCATTAAATGCTGAGAGATTGGAAAGGAAAATTCAAATTATTTAAACATATTAAATAGGATGACTAATATAAAAATTACATGTTGAGGTATTGGATTTAAGCTAAACAGTTGTAAGGCTGATGCAAGAAAGGCTGATGTTAGAAGAATGATTCAGCATTTGATACTGCCCTTTTAAGAAGGAGTCTACAGAAAACTCCCTTTTAAGAGGTGGTTATATAAGGAAACTATTAGAGGGAGTTCTTCCCTTCTTCCTTGTTTCACTGTGACCAGTTTAGAGAGCAGAGTTCTCCGTATAACTTTAAGACTGTGATTGTCAGGTATTTGCCTACAATGTGTATTGTATATGTTTAATGTGTAAGTCTCTGTGTGCTATTTTACTGCTCCTGGGCTGTGTCATAAAAATAGTCACGCTGGAAAAACTCTGACAATGCTGCAAACGATCTGATATTACACGTATATGGCAGAAATACCAAACAAATCAAAGTATGGCTCAATTAAGTAATAATAGTACTGAACTAATATACCTATATAAATATGAAAAAGTAAGTATATTTCATTGAAACTTTTGTTTTTTTCAACGTTTCAATATGTCGATATTAGATCTTCATTTCATCAATATTAGTAAAGGGAATATAACATAATAAATATCACACATCATTTATATTTTGTAGTTCATTTTGTAAATAATTATTTGTAAATAATTTTGTAAATTTAAATAAACTTACATGCAAATTTTGCATGTAGACAAAGTAAGAATACCTCTACATTTAATAATGTCAAATGCAACACAAATTAATTAGATGTAAATAAATAGAATCTCATTAAAGAGGATCTGGGAAGAACATATTATTTAAACATCACATTTAGTTTGATTTGCATTTTTGAGATGTGTGGTATCAGCATGCTTATATCAAAAGAGCTCTCCGAGATCTTCAAAAAGGTTACAGATACCTATGAATCTGGAAAGGTATTTTAAAAAATTGCCAAACAAGTAAACATTAACCATTCCAATGCCAACTTGCCCAGACTAGACTGTCCCAGAAAGTGCAGACAAAAAATAGAATGCAAGATGCTGAAATAAGATGCTAAGAACTCCAGAAATTGATTCATGACCTAGAGCAGTGATGTTAAACTCAAGGCCTGGGGGATGGATCCTGCCTGTGGGGTGCTTTGATCTGGCCCATGGTGCCACCCTGGAAACAGCGAAGGATCAGCCCATGGTGCCTCTGCCAGTGAAAACGGAGCTTGGGAGGGCTTTCAGCTGCAACAATCTCCTGTAGTGCTCTGCCATCAAAAACAGAGCTGGGGAGCGGTGTGCACAGTCTTGCTTATTCCAGATACAAAATTTGCATTTATGCTTATTTAAATTACACAATGAAATACAAAATATAAATGCTACATGGTATTTGTTATATAACTTTTATCTATCAATATAGTTAAAATAAAGATCAAATAACTGCATGTTGAAATATTCCAAAAAAAGTAACAGTTCAAAAGGATATTTACTTTTCATATGGGTGTAATGTGAATGAATTAAAATTCTCCTTGTATATACCAATACAAATGCACGCTTTATCAAAATATTGCAACCTACCTGATAACATTTTGGTAATAAATCCTTGCTAGCTGCAGGCAGTACTGCAAGAAGTTGTTCAAATGGCATAAATGGTTTACCTAAATCTAAATGAATCTTCAGTTCACTGATATTGCAGATATCTGAGAGATAAGGTGCATAATGGAAAGGATAATACCTAGAAGGAAGGAATGCATTATTTCAGTTTTTTAAAGTGCATAGATGTATGAAAATCAGTATCTTGAGATTATTCAATTAAAAAGCTGAAGGTAGGAAAAAGACACCGAAATAACATGTCATTCAAGTAACATAATTCTGAGAGTGAGATACAGATATAGAAAGAATTAGAAGGGTTGGCTTTCTAGGGTCTTTTAGTGTAAAAAAATAACCTAAATATATATAAGCTGATATAATTTTTTTTTTTGTAATAATTAGCTTACCAGCTCCATGATTGAACACCATGGTAGTAATAATGCAATATCCACTGTATTGCCTGGACATAACATTTTGCCTGGTCAGCCAGAAAGTCACTAAAAAAAAGCCACAAACACATATATGATGGAAAGAAATAAGAAGTTATGCATTTAAAAATAACTAAGCAACTGTGTCCATCAAGTGACTGGGATATTTTGGCAAGTTTTTCACAGAAAAAGTTTACAATACTTTAGTGCTAACACTTACTCTGAAACAACTTCTACACCCATCTTTGTCATATAGTATGTTCGTTTGTATTGTCTAAATTCTGCTTCAAACAAACTATCATCTTCCAGTTCATCTTCTAATGCTGCTGAGACACAAAATTGAATGATACTTATTAACTATTATTAACACTATCCATACTGTTAAACATTGAAGCTTATGTCAAAAAATATGCAGAAAGAACTAGTTTTTAAAACTGACATGGTATACATTAAATGTGTTAAAATATAAAAAGCTCTGAAATGTCTTATAGTAGTTATATTGTTGGTTTGAGCTCCGAGCTTGGCAATTGGTTGCAAATGTTTCGTCCCATTTGAGGAAATATCTTTAGTGTGCTTTGGATTGTGCTTGTCTGGGGGAGCACATTGGGGATGAAATGTTTGCAACAAAACTGCCAAGCTCAGAGCTCAAACCAATGAAATAAAGAGCTCTGTTAATTCAGCCTATATAAAATCCATCTTCAGCAGTGTCATGTTTACCACAGTAATTAATCAGCTATCTCAGAAAAGCACATAAGCAATGCACAATGTAGTACCGCTATTGTACCAAATGTGAATTTTCTAATTCTGAACTGGAAAAGTAATTTTCTTCAATCAACTGAGCTGCAAATCTAACTTCCATTTAATTGATAACAGCATGACACATTCACTATGCAATGAATCTGAAAAGTCTTCCAATAGCTAAAGAATTTGATTGGGGTTTGATGTCAATAAAATAAAATGTCTGATATGATATTATGGATAAAAGAAAAGTACAGAAAGAGTTTATATAATTTTAGTGTTCTTGAAGTATACTAAAGCCTAATGTTATGTGAAATGACTGGAAGAGGCCTAATATAAGGAAACTTTTTTTCACTGATAGCAGGTTATTAATATATTATATTTATATCCACATTTAAAATACCTAACAGGCAGCAAAACATAGGCAAATGTAGGTATTTTATTTAACTTACATATTAGAAGTTATTATAAACTACATAACTGTTTGCCATGTGAGAATAATCTTTTATATTAAGTTTTGCAGAAACACAAGAAACAGAAGTATAAAAGTTCATATTAAGCAATACATTCAAAATAATTGTACCCTGTCTTGGATAGACTATACATCAAAATATGAACAGAACTGAACAGTATTTCTGAACTTACTTTTTGAAGCTTCCACATTTCCATTGTCAGTTTCCTCTAAAGCATCCAAGCATATAATATTTTCCTGAGCCTGTTGACATTAAAATTCATACTTTTGAATTAACAAAGTAGTATTAATACCACAATACTACAGAAAGGAAAAGTCTAAACAATGACACTTTCATTACATCCTTGGACATCTCACAAATTGCTTCTGATGGTTGGGGTTACCTCAAGAGCCAATTTGGAGTTCTTGAAGAAAAAAAGTAGCCCAAAATTAAGAATGATACTTTAATAATGAAGAGAACAAAAACAAATCAAAGCACCGAATCTGTTCATTTATAGCATTATTTCAACAAACACTCAGAAAGCTCAATAAGGTTCAAACATACGAATTTGGAAATGAATTTAATTAATCAATTAAATTTATTAGATTTATAAGTCTCTGATTTATAAACTCCTCCTCCAAAACAGTTTAGACTCACATAAACAGGCAGCAAAAACTAAAATAAATACAGAAATAAAAGACCGCACTAATATGTAGCAATGAAATTCAAGACTTCTCTAGTTACATTTAAGGAAAAAAAAAAGCAAAATTCAGTATCACATGCGTAAATGTGTTCTCCTAGTAGTTATTAGGTCTTCTAAAAATATACTTAAATGTCTTCCTCAGGAGCAAATGCTAAAGAATAGGTGAAAATGAAAACTGCTTGCTCTATTGATAGAAACCTCTCTGTCATCTTGCCAAAATTGTTATCTAACAATATCTAACAATATGAGGAATACTAGTATCATCCTCATACCAAACAACTTCCTAGTCTTTTGTTGAAAACCTTTAGTGATGGAGTATTCACAAACTCAGAAGACAGGCTGTTTCACTGCACGGTAGCTCTTGCAATCAGGAAATCTGTTCTTATTTCAATCTTCCCCTCTAAGCTTTCATGCACTGTTTTAGTCTTACCCATGGATGCTATGGAGAATAAATCCATCCATGTAACATCCTTTATATATTAAAGCTGTTATCACATCTTCTCAGTCTTCTCTTCTTTAGGCCAAACTAACAAGTTCCTTTAATCATTCCTTATAGGATTGTGCCTCTAAGCTCCTCACCATCCATGTCACACTTCTCTACACCTATCCCAGTGCCACAGCATCTTTTTGCATGGTTGAGATCAGAACTGGAAACAATATTCCAGTGATGATCTGATCAGGAGTGGTAGTATTTTCTGTGATCTTAACACTATATCTGCTGATGCAGTCCAAAGTTGCATTGGCTCTTTTGGCATCTATAGCACATTACTGGCTCATGTTTAATTTATGGATTACCAAGATTCCCACATGTTCTTCACACTTCTACTATGTCAGATACTTGTTTTTTATCTGTACATCTGTTTTTTTCCTAAGTTCATAATCTCACATTTCTGATCACAGAGAAGCATTTAACAATGAATGTAAATTTGCTTCATTAGTTAATTTAATCCTTTGGTAATGATGCACAATCTCTTCCTTAATCCCTAAGAATATATTTCCAGCAAATTTGCTCAAAGCATTTCTCTTGCTGTCGTAAGAGCCACTTATATATATTTAGGAATAAATATAATAAACATCTTTACATGTAGTAAGCACTAATTAATCTCTCATTCAAAATACAGAGTTCTATAGATTATCTCAAAATACCAACCTTGAGATTTTTTTGTTTTTTTGACTCTTCAGCGGCAATACCAGCTGCTTCATTTAAATATTTATTGCCAACTTTGCTTTCAAACCATTTTAGATCTACAAAGATTTCACTGAAGTGTTCACGATCAAACTATTAACATAAAGAGAAGGAAAAACAAGGCATCAGTCACCTGTTTTACAGATAAGTTAAAAACAGAAAGGACCACATATAGTTAACCAAATACTACTGTACATGCAAAAATAGCATAGCAAAAAATTCATAAGGCAATAGATGAAGCAAACAAAATAGTTATACTATTAAGTATTGAAAGGTAATCAAAAGAATTATGGTAACCTTATGGAAATCTCAAATTATCTGTCAGCTCAAGAGAATATTTTCTTCTAAGCTAACAAGGCTATATCTTAAAATAATAATAATAATAATAATAATA
>JAEANM010022656.1:0-11552 GCA_017656035.1 Myanophis thanlyinensis
AATAAATAAATAAATACAACAAAGATAGACATGTGATCAAATTGTTCCCTCATGTTTCATTTCTACATGGATGAAATGTGAAGAAACCTACATAATAAAATTGAGGATTTTCTTCATTTAAAAAAAGCTTATAATTATAATGAATTTATTCTTTTATAATGAATTTATTCTTTTATAATATTTATAATGCATTATTATATGTATTATATATATATGTATTATACTGTATATATTATAATATTATTTATATAATTATAATATATAATACAGTATAATACAGTGATTTTGCTTTTCATTCAGTTTCATTATTTTTGTAACCTTACAGCTAACCTTATACAATGAAAGATGGCTCAATAAGCTAAATTGGCACTACAATATTAGAAATTCCATTATGCTTGTAAGTAAAATAATGGAAGAGGTGATGTGTATGTAAAGATGTGAATCTAAAACCAATTATGTGTTCAGCATATGGAGCCCATTCTTAAACCTCTTCATTTTAACTTTATCCATAATTATTTGTTTACTAACTGCAGGGTTAGTACAATGTTAATACAATGGCCAAAAGCTTTTTGCTTTCCATGCTTTGGCTTCTTTCATCTTCTTATGTGTTTTTCAGTTTTCTTCTTGATCTACTATGATTCATTCTTCCTTGTTACTGTTGTCACTTCTGGGTGCCATCATTCATTTATTCACTCCTGTCTCCCAAGTGACTTTGAGTGGTTTACAAAGATTAAAATACAGAAAACTTCACCACACATAGCCCCCACGGATAATAGCTCCATTCACAAAGAATCCCAAACAATTCCATATTAGTTAACAGAGCTAATCTAACATCTGACCTAAATTTCTAGGGAAATCCGATATTCCAGATAGTTTCTACAATCTAGAATTTGGTGGTCTTGTTGTAAAATAAATATGCTTCCTCCATCTCTAAAGAAGATAGCAAGAGTCAATTTAATGTAATGATGAAAGACACGGTATTAGAAACCAGGATACCATGAGTTCTAGCCTTGCCTTAATCGTGAAGCCGATTTGATGATTTTGGCCAGTCGCTCTTTCTAAGCCCTAGGAAAAGGCTAACCTTTTTAAAAAAAAAATTCCCTCCAAATCCTGTAGAACTTGTCTAGACAGTCACCAGTAGACTAACTTGAAAGCCTCTCCTCACACACACAAAGATAACATTGGAGTGAGTTGTCAAAGGGCATTACACTCAGCTGTTAAATTAATCTTGTCTAACTCAGCCATCCCATGAAGTTTTCTGAAGATGAGGCATATCAGAACTAGATGTCTAAAGGTAAAGAAAGACCTCCTGCCTTAGAAAAGCATGGAAACTAGGATAAGATCTGGAAAGGCTGCTGTCATTTTCTTATGCTGGAAATACTACACTAAAATGCTGAGAGAGTTCCTAGAGTGTAGAAAAAAGATAAATTAGGATGATTAATAGAAACTGATCTGATCGTCATACTACAGTATAATACATATTGTAATAAAATTAATTCAAATTAAACTCATAAAAAGAAAGGAAAGAGAGTTCAAAGGGCCAAGTAAAAAAAGTGAAAAAAGTGAAGAAAAAGTGAAGAATGAAATAATGACACAGAAAAAATATATAAAGAAGTGACTTCCAATCTTCAGTACAAGTATAAATTTTGTAGACCTTCACCATCTGTGAGGTTACAAACAGATATCTCTTCTTTCCATAAACCACCTTATTTACAGATAGACCCATAAGATATCAACTTTTCAATCCCAGTGTTAACAAAAAGTCCTTAAAGGTCCTTAAAAGTCCTTAAAAGCTTGCCAGAATTTTATAAAACTTGTCTTATTTTATCTTTGACTAAATAAACCAATGTTGTACATTTTCCTTTGCCTTAAAAAGCTTAATCTTTAGTTCATTCAATTATTGTCATAAATTGGATCCCTCTTCAATTTTTCTTTCTTCCACTGCATAAGCTTCTTTTAGGTTTTGTAAATTCACTAAAAATACATTATGTGGGTCATTCTCTTAGTTTATCATTACCATTTCTCCTTTAACATTTAAAACTCCAACCACTTTCTTTGGTATATTCAATAAACAGTTCTTATCTGGGTAATTCTCATAGCCTATCAGTTGTGTTTCCACTTTAAATATCTTCTCTGTCTTTTTCCAAAAAGTGATTACAGTTTTTGGTTCAATAATTTTGAATCCACTGTTTCTGCATTGAGTTAGATGAATTGAGTCATTTTAATCCTTTTTCCTGCCAACCACTGCAACAGTTACATGAATTGAGTCATTTTAATCCTTTTTCCTGTCAACCAAACTTTCCAAGCTCCACTGTCTCCATGCCCTTTGGAAAGTAGCCTCTCTATTCTGGGAATCCAGTCTACATTCAACCACAGTTTATAACTTTCTTGGTTTAAAACATTTTTGCCATTTATTTCAAATTCTCTAAGTTCTTACACTTATAATTAATTTTTCTTTTCTTCATCTTTTCAAACTTGTTGTTCCTCAGTTCTCTAAAAGTTTTAATATAGTTAATTAAACAATTTCCAAAACTGATTAGAATCACACCGTGTCCCGCCTGGAGATCCAGAAAACATTGACATTCTGAGGAACAATCTCATCATATGGAGAAGGTATATATAAGAATAATGTCCAGAAAGTAGCCAAGATGTGTAAGGAAGTGAAACCTACTGCTTGGGTTTAAAGAAGGAAAGGAAATAATAAAAGTTTGCAATTTGAATTTGAGATAATTGTGATTTATTTTTCTTTACCCTCATTCAAGCCACATGCCTTATGTTGCATAAGACATGTGTATGTCCATTTAAAATTTCAGCAGAATATCTCATGGGTGGTTCAAAAAGAATTATTCGTCATGTGGGTACTCTGACTATTGCAAAAAAAGGTTTAATTATTGTGTATTTTTATTTATCATGGAGAAAATGTTACAGCCAAATCATTCCACAGTACATCATTGGAACCATATTAGAGATTATTGTTCCTTGTTTGGAAAACTGGTCTAAACCTTTTACATTTCACTTACTCACACTAGCACCGAAGTAAGAAGTATTTTTTTAAGTCATAATTGAGCTGAATGCTACCTGTGCAAAAGTCAAAGGAATAAGGCCATGTCTTTTAATTCAGATTCAAACCACATTCCTCAGCCAGATGGGTGTTCCTTTTCCCTCTACTGCTCTGGCTTTCAACAGAGGTTGGAAGAAACCATGTTTTGAGTCTGGATTGAAGTTCCAATTCCTTAATTACGGAGGTCATATTACCTCAGGACTGACTGTCCTGGAAATTAATAGCTGCAAAGAGCATTCATCTTTAGAGGATGTTTTCTTGGCAGCAAGGCGAGAGGATACATATCACAGTGCATCTTTAATGGAAACCAAATAGAAAAGGCATATAAAATGAGAGGACCATACTTGGGGATGAAGTCCTTCCTTAATTATTTAACTTCTAGAAGTGCTTGTGCTTGTTTTTAGCTATGAAAGGCTGTTGTGCTATTTTTCTCACAACACTGGATGTAACCAAACACTCACTACATGCATTAAGATGATTCTGCTCCGAGCATGAAGTCAATGGGGAGGCAGCTTCACTGCCATTCATTGATGAACTATTTGAGTTCTCATGTTGTCTTTTCTAAATTAGTGGCCTCAAACTATAGAAAGGCTGCTGAGAGTCAACATAGTGGAGAAGATGTTTACTAGAACAGAAGGGAAGAAGTTCCTGCTAAGGGCATATCCTATTTGCAGTATAATATTTTTACAGACAAAGCCCAAGAGGAGAAAAAAAACAAACCAGTTTCAGTTTCTGATTTTGTGAATGTGACCACCTTAGTTTCTCAAGTTTGCACCATGATTGTCATGTATTTTGACACATATTTTTCAATATAGGCAGATCAATCAATCAATCAATCAATCAATCAATCAGAATAGAGCCAGAAGGGATTTTGGAGGTCTTCTAGTCCAGCCCCTGCTCAAACAGGAGACCCTATACCATTTCAGACAAATGTCTGTCCAGTCTCTTCTTAAAAACCTCCAATGATGAAGCACCCACAACTTCTGAAGATAAACTGTTCCCGATTAATTGACTGACTCTTTTCTATGTAGTTCAATAGTGATATACAAATTGTCAATATATACAATATATCACAGAAATGAGTACACCCCCTCACATTTTGTAAATATTTAAGTATATCTTTTCATGTGACAATACTGAAGAAATGACTCTTGGCTACAATGTAAAGTAGTGAGTATACAGTTTTTATAACAGTGTAAATGTGCTGTCCCTTCAAAATAACACAACACATAGCCATTAAGGTCTAAACTGCTGGCAACAAAAGTGAGTACATCCCTAAGTGATAATATCCAAATAGGGTCAGCACATTTACACTATTATATATTTACTTCTGTGATATACTGTGGTTGAGTATAGATTCTGCACCCCTGGTGAACATGTCATATATGTCCTGGTGCTGAAGGAAGTGTGGTCTTTTCACTCACCTGTTTAACTATACAAGAGGGTTCTTTGCATTCAGAAGCAGCCATTGACATCATTGTTTTATTTGTCTCTCTTTGCGTGTGTTTGTACCGGTAATTATATAGAAATGGAGTTTGAGAGAGAATGATGTGTGAGGCATAGAAGTAGATGAAGTTGGTGTCACAGAGAGGAAGAGAAAATTGTATTAAAAGCATGAATCAAATATAAATGTCTACATTTCACTCAGAAAACACAGGAACATAATGACAATGGCAGAGTGGTTTAAAGGTTTAAAAAGTGCTTTAATTGTCAAAATAGGATAAAGGAAACAGTGTTTGTTTCTGCTCTAGACAGACTTACAGTATGTCTATGGGTCTTAAGTAAACTAGGCTAAGAAGAAAGATGAGTAAATTTCAGCGTTTTATGGAGAAAGAAATTTATGTAGAATAGTGGTGGTCATTTTCTTTCCCTTCTTTTTGGGTAGAGGCAGGAAGAAATTTCAAAGGCAGCAGAATCAGTATTGCTAACTGTTCAGGCAGATGAACAACTCTGACTTAAAAGATCAGGGAAGACAGGCAAGAATGAAACCAAACAAAAACACCTAAACCATCCCCCCACACTTGTTCTATCACTCTTTGACTTCAACAACGTACTTATATGGGGTAGAGCTACCATATCTAGGCTGCAACAACCATGATCATCACTAGATGGCAGCAAATGGAGTGGTGCTAAATGACATGAGAGTCCTGTGTCTTGGAGATACTTGGAGTATGGCAATATGATGATTTCATTGAGGGCAAGTGAAGGTACTAAAGAGGCCAACACATTTGTCCTAAGGAAGTTGTATATTTGAAAACTGAATATTCAAATTCAAATTTTATTTGAATAAGAGCTGATTACGTCGTTTATTTGCCTATCATCTGTCCAGCATTTTTATCAAATAGTCAGAAGTAAATACTTAGGCAAGATTTACTTTTTTCCCAATTTGATGTTAGGTTTCAATTGTCAAGATTTGTATGATTTGGACAGGACATCCCATGATAGCTAGGGAGTCAAAATCAAATCCACTTGGAGGGCAAAGCCTGGATTACCGAATAGAAATTCTTAGCTGTTACTAGGAGTCAAACTAGACTTGAAGGCATCATTTTCTTCATTTTCCTTTTTTAGTTTACAATAGCCAATTGTCAAGCTGAGAGTTCAAAAGTTTAATCTTATCTTCTCTGTTGACATCTTTGTCTTAGAAACATTCTCCATAGCACCTTCACATATTGTTATTTTTTTCCTCTCAAAGAGCACCGCTATTGTCTCAGCACCAATTACTCTCAAGTGTACTTCTAACCTTTTCCAGGCTTATGTCTATTCCTGTCTATTAATCTTTAATTGACTGATTACTTTTCCAAAGGGAAGATGTCCAGGACTAAAAATCTTGAGCCTGTCTCTTGGTATATCTCTTTTCCCTTTATATGTCGTGTTGTTTCTCAGATTTGTCTTTGAAATTATAACTAGAACTTATTTAATCAAGTGCCTTGAGCCTGCAGGAATTTTATTTATCCAATTTTTTTATTCATTTATTTAATAAACACATCTACATGTGGCTGCTCTTGAAGAGCATTCGGAAACCACAACTGGTGCAAAATGCAGCTGAATGGGTAGTACATGGTGCCAGATACATGCTACATGTGAGCTACACTAATTGTTGGTATGTTTCCAAGTGCAGTTCAAGGTTACCTTAAGCGCGGAATGCCTTGGGGTTAGTTTACTTGAGGGACCGGCTTTTTGCAAGAGTCTCTACCTGTCCAGTTTGATCCAGCAGATTGGAAACGTTGCAGATGCCATCAGCCAGAGTGTTGACTGCTGGAAACTAGAAGATGGACCGTCTCTGCTGTAGCCCCTGCTTTGTGGAATATTCTCCCCCTCATATTAGAATAACCCCAATTCTGATGGCATTTCAAAAGACTTTGAAAAATTAGCTATGTACCTGGGCCTGGGGTCAGAATGGCTTTACTGTTAGTTGGTTAACTATATTGGGTGCCTTTCTAGATGTTTTACTGTTACTGTTTTTAATTGTTTCATAGTTTTAGAACTGTAAGCTGCCTGGTTGGTAGAAATGGGTGGCTATAGAAATTATTAAATATATGAATGAATGAATGAATGACGCCAGCCATTTCATATACATGATTCTGGATGGTTAACAGTTTTAAAACAGAATCAAACATAGTTAAAAAAAATACACTAACAAGTTTAAAAACCATAAAATGAAATAGCACCTGAAAATCTTAGTTAACAGAACTAAGACCAATAAAAGTGTTCACTAATACTATCAGGGCCATCCTTATTCATGATTGTCACTGACATTTTCTGTCATTGAAAAAGAAACCAAATCTAATACAATAATTTATTAATTTATTACTAAAATAATTTATTTGTAAACTGATCCTTAAAAATAATTCATCCCTCTGTTCTCCCTGGAACTAAGCCTTAAGAAATGGTTGTCTTCCTTTCTGGTAAATACAACATTCTTATTTACACTGTAAATTTAGAAAGTTGGATTACATTGTTAGAAAGAAAGGACTTGGCTGGATTATTTCCATTGGCCCAATGAATTATCACAGTAATATTTTTGTTTCTGAATATTGTGGGGAAACATTTATTTATTTATTTATTTATTTATTTATTGCATTCTTTGCATAGATTTGTATCTTATTCTTGTATCTGACACATGAGGCAAAGGCTGTTGTAATAAAATATGTGTCTAAATGTGTAGCTACTGGGCTTTATTTACTGCATACAACTTATAGATAGACTGGGGCATGGCTATGAGGTGGTCTTTAAAAGATGTCAAAATCAGATCACTCCTTTCACCATCAGTACCACTGCCGAATGGAAATGACTGGAAAAAACCTACCAAAAATAAAGAAGCAATCCTCATGAAACATGTATGCATCCTAGCTATATTCTACTTCAGCTCTTTTAAATTGATTTAAAAGAAATCAACTCATGGATCTGTAATAAAACAAAGTACTGTAAGAATCTCAAAAAAGCTGGACCAATTTCATTAGTTAATCTTCTTTGCCTAATATTGATGTACAGTTTACTTGTCATGTGTGTAGCCCATACCTCTGTTTCAATCCCAGCCAATAAAAGGGAGAATTTCATGGATTTTGAAAAGTCATGTCTAGTCAATACAATTTTTTATATCCAGAGAAGAATTTGCTTTTTATTGGTACTGCCCAGCAAGTTCCACTCAATATACTTGTCCATAATTGATTTTGGATTATGAGAGTTCATGTTGACTTATCAAACATCTCTTTAGAATTTGTATGTTTTGGATACTTACTTTATGTTACAAGCTATATTTAAGGAAACCATAACTTAGTGAACAATGCAAATCCAGTTATTGCTGTGTATGAAATATGGATTCATTTTACTTGTGTTTCTCATCTTGGGTAAACTTTTCTCCATGCACAGTAACTATTGAAAGGGTAAAATAATTTAGCACATGCCCACTTGGGCTGAATCTAAGATAGATGGACATAAATGCATTAGGTGGCTTTCAAATGGCTTATATTTAATTTTAAGGTTATTCCTTCATAAATACCATTCAAACACAGATGGCCTTGCCTTGTCTCTTGCTGTTAAAGAGCTCTATAGGGAGACTTAAAAACCTTTCAACGCTGAGTTTTAAAAATCCATAGTCTTTCTTTTCTGAATCTAGTTTGGAAGAAACGGGATTATCAGCTCGTCACACAAAAACCCACTGGGGATGAAAACAAACGTACTTCCTGGGGTTCCATATCCTTCCTCTTTCATTGCCACAATTTTCAAAGTTTATTCTGGGAGATATTGAATAGGCATCAGCAGAACTGAACCCTTTGCTCTTGGTACAGAAGCACATGGAAGAAAAACAGAAATTTTGGCAGGCTGCCATAGTGGCAGCGAACAAGAGACACTGGGTTGGGCACAACAGGTGCCTTTAGGAACTGCTCTAGAAAGCTTTCTTTGTTTTGGGATCCTATGATTAGTTCACAGTTTGTGAACCAGGCAGTAGGAGTGCTAAAACATACCCTTCCTGGAGTTATTTACCTCTTCCTCCTCCCCAGACCGTTTTTCCAGCTAAAACCTAAACCCCAACAAATTGTTTCTACACAATTGGAACAGACCAACATTGTTAACAAATTGGTTGCATTTTGTGTGCCGGCTTAAGCCTGAAAGCAAGGAAGATCTCCACCCTAGTATCACCTAGCCTTCACATAAATCCTTAATGCAGACCACCTGCAGGCCATTGGATCACATTCTACAACAGGGGTGGGCAAACTTGGCCATTTTGTGACTTGTGGATTTCAACTCCCATAATCCCTCAGCCAGCTTTTGCTCTCTCAGCCAGCTTTTGCTGGCTGAGGGATTCTGGGAGTTGAAGTCCACAAGTCACAAAATGGCCAAGTTTGCCCACCCCTGTTCTACAACAACGGGGGAGTTGCCATAAATCATTAGTTCAGAAATTCTGAAAGGTGTAGAAAAAAGATGGGGAGGGAAAAATTATCAGAATGGAATAGCCATGCTAGGAATGCAGAAATCCTGTGCAGAAGTTGGGCTGCGGGAAAAGAAGAAAGTAGATAGAAAGAAACATAAAAAGATGTTTGTGTGTGCTTAAATGGGGAGAGAGAGAGAGAGAAAGAGAGAAATTAGCTTGATTGTAAACCAAAATGTGATGGGGTGAGGTGGAGGTATCAGAAATAGTTTAGAGAGAGAGAAAAATGAGAAACAAAAAGATTGGCAGGAGGTGCATTTAAAATAAATGTTTTACTTTCCATCATAGGCAAAATGTTATTTTTCTCCTAATGCCCTAAGGCAGGCTTCTTAGGATGCTAAAAATGGGAAAGAAGCTTTCAGGGCTGAAATGAGAGAGATGTCTGCTTATTTTCTACCTAATAACAGGACTCCGGCCCAAAAGAACTCTGCGTTTGGTGCTTTGGACTGGAGAGGAGCAAGGGGGAATTGGAGCTGAACAATACTACAAGCTACATAAAGTAAGCAACTTGATGGTATAATATGTTTAATTCTCTGGGTTCATTGTTTTTATATCATTGTTTTATGATTTTTATTGTATGCCACCCAGAATCATGTTTTTCATGAGATGGGCAGCCATATAAATATGATGAATAAAATGAATATTACTTCATTTCATTAGCAATCTTCTTGCAATTCCCACCTGCGAGCAATAGTTGGAAGTGGGGGGAGAAATCAAGCATCCATAATTATATTAAGGTTCGAATTTGTAAATTCTGCTCATATTCTCCGAGAAAATACACTACAATATAGAGCACAATAGGCTAAAAAGTGCATATTTTTTGGCAGTCGGTAAGTAAAAGGTTTGCCACCACTGCTCTATAGAATCCTCTTCTAGAGCTTAGTTTGTCAGTCACAATGTAATATTCAACAATATTTACAGCTCTCCCACATTCAGTTTGCGGATTTGAGCTATAATCCAGATGAAAATCCTGTGCCCCTTGGCTAAAATGCTTAGAGGAAAAATATGTCCAGTACTACTATTCAGCGTTCTAGTACCATTTAATGGTATATAATTTTATTTGAGGAATAACCCTACACTCAGCATGCACAAGGTACCGAATAAAACAGCAGGCTTTTCACTTGTTATTTAATTAATTTTTTAAAATACTATATTAATAAACTATTTAAATAAACATTTGATTTGGCCCTTAATTTTCTAATTTAGATTTAGGCTTGCAAGGAGAAAAATAATTTTATCAGGGTCCGTACTTTATATGTATACGACCTGACTTGAAAATTAACAAGGGTTTTCTGTTGTGCCTGAATATTTTGGTTATCATCAGTGCTTTCCACAAATAACTAAGTTCTTGTAATTTGTGAATGGAAAAAGGGGTGAATAAACAGGTTATATATTTCACGTTAAAAGTATGTTTTATGATATGTTGGATTGAACTCTATTGAGGTTTTTTTTTATTAAAGGTTTAGGGTTTTTTTCCCCATTTACTTTTTATTGGTGTTTCAGTAGTAACATTTTGGTTAAGTAATGCATAAATGAAATGTTCATTAAATGGGAATTCCTCTCCTCTCTTCTCCTCTGAAAGGTTTAGGAGTTAATATGCATTTTATCTGTAGAAAATGAGGCATATTGTTAACATCACTAATGTTTTTATGATGTGTTTCTAAAATTTAAAAATCAGCTAAAAGAGCCATAGAATGACACCTTATCCTTTTGGCATTTATTCACAACTATCTCTTCGAAGCATGATATGGCATGAGGGATAACTTAATAAAATTGTCTCAGAGCTAAATATGATTATTTTATAAACATTCCATAGCTTAATTTGATTTTAATTATTTCCAATACTTGCTCAAGCATGAAGGAAATAAACATTCGGCACAAGTGTCTTTACGTTTAGTTGATGGTTGCAAAATACTTGCATTTGATTATAAGGCTCATACAAAACTATTTGTTGTTTCTAATAAGCATAAATACTCAGACAAGCACACACATACACATTTTATTCATTAAAAAGTGCATGTTTAGAAAGTTTTGTCCTCATTTGCATTCAGTAACATTTCTTAGGCCAAGAGAAATGAACCTCTCTGTAGGTTACTGGAATTGAATTTCTGTCAACTTCAACCAGTATGGTCAGCAGTCCAATTGATGAGAATTGCAGTCCAATAACATCAGAAGGGCCAACAACTTCATCACCATCAGCCCAAAATTGGCCAAATCTGATTGGCTTTATACCCTGGAGATGATATTTCATTCACTGTTTTGAAGGAATCCAAAAAATGCATTCATGAAAAGATGGAAGATGCCTCTATCTCAAATCATCAAACACCATACCCATAGCACACCTATTTTACATTTTTTTAAATGGTCACTTACCTTGCCATGACCCAAATGACCCCAAAAATTATGTTGTATATCCTGTGATGCCATCCCAATAGATGTCTCTGGTGACATGCAGAGGCTAATATTTTTTAACATTTAAAAGGGTATGGATGAATCCTCTACAGCAGGACTCCCCAATCCTCGGTCCATTTATTTATTCATTTAATTAATTAATTAATTAAT
>JAEANM010022657.1:0-11552 GCA_017656035.1 Myanophis thanlyinensis
AGAGAGAGAGAGAGAGAGAGAGATTCTTTCTACTCACACACATACACACAGAAAAACTCTGGATTAATGTATTCATCATACATTCTGGGCAAAAGTTCTCTCACTGGATGAGAAAGTTGCAGAGGCTTTTGGGGCCAGATCATCCAAATTCAAATAGTAAAGATGGTCCTTGACTTACAACCATTCGTTTAGCAACCACTGAACATTGCAAGAGAAATGGAAAAACCATTTCTCATAACTGTTACAACATCCCCATGGTCGGTGATCAAAATCTGGACGCTTAGCAACTAGCAAGAATTTACAGCAGTTGCAGCATTCCTGAGTCATAAGGTTGCCTTTTTCAACTTTCCCAGCTAGCTTTTGACGTGAAGTCAACGGGAGAAGCCAGATTTGTTTAACGACAATATTCATTTAACAATCACAGTGATTTGTTTAACAACTGTGGCAAAACAGTTCATAAAATCAGTTGCGATTCACTTAACAAGTGTCTTGCTTTGTTACAGAAATTCTGGTTGAAACTGTGGTCATAAGACAAGGACCATGCTTTCTTTCTTTCAGAACATTTTTACATTTTTTTCCTCTGATCTTTTCCCCCCAAATTAAGATGTTTCACTTATTTTGGTTATTTTTCCTACAAATTCTGTTTGAAGTGTGATGATAACATTTAAACAAAACTCAGCCTGCTTTTAGTATACTTATGAAACCCACCTATTCCAGAAACCAGCATTATTTTCATAGTTCTGAGGCACGATGTTGGATAAATAAAATGTTTCTGCCATGGCTTCCTATTTAAAAAAAATAAAAATTAAAATTGAGTTTCTGATGGATGCCTACATTAGTTAAGAACTTGAGTTCTTAAGTTAAGTTCTTGAGTTAAGAACTCAAAATTAAGCATCATATTAACAGAATTAAGTCAGACATCAAAGGAGAGCTTGTGTTTGGTAGAATATTAATAGACATCCATAATTCTCACATCAGTCAGCATTACAGGGCAAGACCAGATCCTTCAAATTCAGTATGTTTTTTTAATCAACTTGCTTCCCTTGCCTAAAAACCTAGATACAAAATTGCAGAGATTCCACAAAATTCACATCATTGTTTGGCTGTTCGGTAACGGATTAAGGAATCATAGATTCCAATGTTAAGCATTTTTATTTATTATATCCTGCCTTTATTATTTTTACAAATAACTCAAGGCAGTGAACATATCCACCCCACCTTCCTCATCCCATTTTTTCCTACAGCAACAACTCTGTGAGGTGAGTTGGGATGGGAGAGGGACTAGCCCAAAGTCACCCAGCTGGTTTTCATGGCCAAGGCAAGACTAGAATTCAGTGTCCTGATGCTTAGCACAAAATTAGCTTTCATGCCTAAAATGGGATTGAATTCATTGTCTCCTAGTGCCTTGCTCAAAGTCACCCATGAATAAAATGAGGCTAGAACTCATTGTCTCCTAGTGACTGGCCCAAAGTCACCCAGTTGGCTTTCAGGGACTCAGCTGGCTTTCAGGGATAAGGTGGGATTAGAACTCTTTGTCTCCTACTGTCTTGCTTGGTGCCTTACTTACTAGACAAAACTGGTTCTCTTTGCATTCTCTTTTTCAACCACCACCACCACCCCCCACTATTTTTGGATTTTGCATTTTCTCATGCAAAAAAGATTGTATATTTTTACATACAATCTTGTTTAGTTGAAGATGGCATAGTGTGAATTGTTTTCAACCTCCCATTTCTTCTCCTTCAAAGAATCAAACTCTTCTGAGCAATCCTACCGATGAATTTTTGTTGTCCCCTGCTGGTGCCATATGACCTCGTGACCAGCCACTGCCGATGTAATCTTCATTCACAGCACTGAACATGGAAGGGATGTTGGGGTCTGCTTTAAATTTACAATGTTTTCTGTCTGCACTGCCTGTGGAACAAAATACCAAACAATTCAATTTTACATTTCCTTTTCAAAAATCAGTTCTGTGCTGAAAGCAACTTACACAATTGCAATTTTTTTAAAAAAAGATAACTAGAACAGACTTTAAGTGGTTATATGGCCACCAATATAATTTTACTCCAAGCGGAAAATTGCCTCCAATATTCCCATACAGGTAGTCCTCGACATACTGAATGACTATAATTGCGCCCAAGTTTTCTGTTGCTAAGGGAGACCAGTTGTTAAGCGAGTTTGGTCCCATTTTACTTTCTTGCCAGAGTTCTTGCAGTTGTTAAATGAATCTGGCTTCCCCATTGACTATGCTTTTCAGAAGGTCCCAAAAAGGGATCACACGACTCTGGGACACTCCAACCCTCATAAATATGAATCAGTTGTCAAGCACCCGGATTTTGATCATGTGACCATGGGGATGATGTAATGGTCAGGTGAAAAATAGTCACAAGTCTTTTTTCAATGCCACTGTAACTTCAAACGGCCACTAAAAAAATGGTGTAAATCAAGGACTATCTATATAGTGTTCTGTTCTAGAGAAGATTGGAAACAAATGATCTTGCAGAATGCTGCACCCTGCCATTGATTTTACTCACTGATAAACCAGACATCATTTTATATTATCTTTTTATCATTTATTATGCTACCCAGAGTTTCTGCAACAGTGAGATGGGCAGCATACACATTTAATGAATGAACAAATAAATAGGCAAGCCTCTAGTAGAGATCTCACAATAAGAGGTAAACTGAACTGAGTTTAAGCCTCTTCAAATGGTGAAAAGATTATTCCAAAGGTCTATTCATTAACAATTTAAGCAGATATTCCATGAGACAGAGGTTCTCTAATGTTGTGACTTCCTTAAATAATACATGAATTTATAAGATTCCCTCCATGATTTTTTTTCTTTTAAAGACCCTGTAATTTTTTGCATCGGGATAGAGTCAGGGCGAGTGAATGGAGCTGAGCGTTTTCTGGCCGGATGCCCTTTCTGACACCTATACAGAGCTCACAGCAGATATTTTTCTCTTTGCGTCTGTGATCAAACTCACAGCCTCCTTATTGTGAGGCTACAGCTCCACCTCTAGGCCACCATGCTGCTCATAAAATTCCCTCCATGAATAATGTTAATAATAATATTACTAATAATAGTAATGAGGAGCACAAAGAGGAGGTGATGAAAGTGGGTAGGTGATATAGGATTCCTGTTTTCTTATGGCAATTTAGATGGCTTTCAGTAAGGCTGAAAAAGCTTGGTGGCTTGACCATCCAAAACAGGATCAAATAAAAAATGCAAGGCAAATCATAAAATCATAAATATAGAAGCCAAAGTTCACCCTATTGGCTACTTCATTGTCCTGATTCAGCACATTCCTGATCCAACATTTTGGAGCTGCATTGGAAGTCAGATCCTATCAGCCATAGCTAACAGAATCATACTGAGAACAATGGGAGTTGTAGTCCAACCTAATTGTAAAGCAGGATACAAGTGTCACTCAAAGGGAAACTGATTTCATCAATCTTGGTGTAAAATGATTGGAATATAGAATTACAACCATTTGTTTAGCAACCTATCAAAGTTACAACAGCACTCAAAAAAGTGACATGACCAGTCCTCATATTTACAACAGTTGCAATGTCCCCGTGATTAAAACTTGGGTACTGGCCAACTGTATTTATGACAGCTACACAAATATTTGTGATTTGTAGATCACCATTTGAGAGTTTCGCGGCTTCTGACAACCAAAGTCAGTGGCAGACTTGGCTTAACAACCATGAGAGTCACTTATTTACCAGGATGATTCACTTAATAACTTTTTTAAAAAAGTTGCCAAAGTGGGTGTGACTCACTTAACAACCATCTCACTTAGCAAGGAAGCTTCTGGTCTCGATTGTGGTCGTAACTTGAGGATCACCTGTACTTAATCTGTAGGTATTGGCTTTCATTCCTCTCAACTCCCACCACACCACTGCCAGAGTATTCTAGAACAGGGGTCCCCAACCTTTCAGATCTCAGGAACCACTGAGTTCATAATTTTAAATCCCGTGGACCACTAATATGATCTGCCTAATGAGCGGCTGGATGGGCATGGCCAACTCAATGTCACTCTCACCGAGGAGTGCCTCACCACCCTTTACTAGCCACTCCCCTTGCAGCCACTCCCCGCCTGGGCTCCTTAGGGCCCCATCAGGAAGCAGTTGTTGGAGCTAAGCAGCAACCACAAGAAAGAATTGGCGAAACAGCGGGCTCAGTTCAAATTGGATCTGACCGAGAAGGAGACTCAACAGAAGTATCTCACTGAGGACTATGAGCATAGGCTTTCCAAGCAGACCTGCAGGAGTGCAAGGCCATTTGAGCTCTGGCGCGTTCTTCTCCTCCCGGATTGCACGCTGCTCGCTGAGGTGCCTGGACTCTCGTGACGGAGGGAGTGGATCACTAAAATTTTCTCGCAGACCACCACTGGTTGGTGACTGCTGCTCTAGAATGACACCAAGCCCCTTTCAGTGGGAATGATGGGATAGCATTCACTGCAAGTTGATTAGCAGGAAAGGAGGAAGTAGTTTATAGGGCGTGGCAGTTGGAAGTGAGCTTGTGGCTCACCTCTTGCTTGCAAACGTCCCCAAAAAGCAAGCAGGAAGGCGATTAAACTATAAGTTTAATTTCCAAAGGATGTGTAAGGGGAAACCTCGATTCATCTTAGAAAATAACCCCACACATACTCCTATGAAAGTAACCTTCGCTATGCTTAGTCTTATTTTCAGACGAATTCAGGGAGTCCTCGACTTACATTCATTTTGAAGTTACGATGGCTCTGAAAAAAGTGATGATTGCTTTTCACACGTAACACTTAACACTTAAATTGCAGCATCCCCATGATCATATGATCAAAATTCGGACACTTGGCAACTGACTTATGTTTATGACGGTTGCAGTGTCCTGTGGTCCCCTTTTGTAACCTTCTGGCAAGCAAAGTCAATGGTGAATCCAGACTCACCAGGTTACTAACTTAACAAATACAATGATTCACTTAACAACTGTGTAAAGGAAGGTTGTAAAATGGGGCAAAACCCACTTAAGTATGCATGTGGTTAGTTTTTAAGATGAATTGAGGTTTCCAATTACACATGCTTTGGATAGGTACTCTTAAGTCTCACTTAGCAACAGAAATTTCAGGCTCAGTTCTGGTCATAAGTAGAGGACATGTTAGTGGTGGCGAACCTTTTACTTATCGAGTGCCAAATGTACACGCTTTGTGCATGCCATCAGCACTTGCGTGCAGTTCCTCCAAGTGTGCTGCATGTGCAACTGTACCATTTGTGTATGCATGCAGCTTTTGCAAATGCAGTGCACACAAGCTGTACACAAGCACTCATGCACAAGTGAGCAATTGTGTGTGCATGCACAGGAGAGCTCAGAAGAGCAGCTGGATTTCCTGCTACAACTGCGCATATGCACAGCAGAGGCCCAAAGACCAGCTGGGTCTCTGCAATTGCGGATGCGTGTATGCAGAATAGCATGTTCATGGTCAGCTGGAGGTAAGTCAGCCGACAGCTTGTGTGCCCAGCAAGATGGCTCTGCATGCCACCTGTGCCACCCATGCCATAGGTTCGCCATCACGGACTTATGTAAAGATAAGATTGCAGCCAGGGGAACAAATCTTCTATTGCAGTTCTATGATTCATACATGGCAAGGAGTCCTCAGAAGGAAAATAATTACAATATCCAGTCAGGAGAAACTGTTTAAATACCTGAAGTTTTATATTTGGAAATATGTTCAATCACCCATCTAGGTACTCGTTTTGCCTGATCATAAGATAGAGCATGATTGGTGTAATATCTGATTTGAGTTCCAGCTGCAGGAAATCCATATCTTTCCAGTATAGATTTTGGTCCAGGTTCTGAGAGAGAAAGAAAAAGAACTTTTTTTGAAACAAAGGCACAGAGAAATCATTGTATCTTAAAAACTGGAGCCACCTTTTTACAAATCAGAAAAATAATTATACAGTGTCATATAATCGTTCAAAGATTATATGGCACTGTTTAACTGGTTTCAATTTCATATTTTTATAGCAACAGTAATACAAATATGTTTAAGTCACCTCAGTGGTCAAAATATACCATTACCAATAATTGTGCCCTACACTGCAGAAACACAAGAGAAGAGAAAACTAGTTTTTCAGTAGCACTGGGTGATTTTCATTGTATGAAGGACGAAAGGAAATGGAAGGTGTATTCTGGGTCCTAGGGTTTCATTTGCATCCTTACTAAGGAGCTTCTGAGAAGCAAAGAAACCAGATTCATTTAATGTCCATGTGATTTACTTAACAACCACGGCAGAAAAAGTCATAACATGGGGCATAACTTATTTAACAACTGCCTTGCTTAGCAATGAAAATTTTGGGCTCAATTATTGTTGTTTTTTATTGTTGAGATTATTTGTGCAACCACTTATTCAGCAACTGTTCAAACTTACGATGGTGCTGAAAAATAAGACTTATGACCGCCCATCAAAGTTGCGTCCAAAGTTGCAGCATCCTCATAGTCATATGATCCAAATTCAGAAGCCTGGCAACTGACTGTCATATTTATGATGGTTGCAGTATCCTGAAGTCACGTGATCACTTTTTGTGACCTCCTGACAAGCAAAGTCAATGGGGAAACCAGATTTACTTTACAACTGTGCTATTAACAACTGCAGTGATTCATTTAACAACTATGGCCAGAAAAACTGTAAAATGGGGCAAAACTCACTTAATAACTGCCTCATTTAGCAACAGAAACTTAGGGCTCAATTGTGGTCGTAAACCAAGGATTACCTGTACCCCCATGATAAATTGAAGCCATTCCTTTCCATTCTAGATAAATCTTTGTAAATAATTCTGGGGAAACAAAATCAAATGGTGACATGATCCTTGGCATAGTAGGCTAAAAATAAATGCCAGAGACCTGATTAATAGGAATTTATATACATTGCATTAGATTTGGACACCCATAGATTATGTCAAGAGAAATGATTGATGGGATGTCACATGCTGATGCAAGGACCGTCTTTATACCGTAAATTCCAAATTACTTCATTACCTTCCCCCCACCCCCGACAATCCAAGTACAACCAGGTCTAACTAGCTTATTTTCTGGCTGGGTGTTGCGCTAAGCAATCACAGCTTATTATTTTTATTATGTTTAAATGCCTTTATTCCTTTCGCGTGCAACGGTCGCTGGAGTTTCCCGCGCTTGCGCACTCGCCCTCTAGCATCCGCTCAGCCACGCCCACTCTTTCGCTTAATTTCGCCTTCCCCGGACGGCGCGATCGCTACGCGCTTGCGCAGTCGCCTCCTTACCTCCCAACGGCTGCAGCGGCCACGGTGATGGCGGCGGTTCTTCTGGCGGGGGCGCGGCGGCGCTCGGTGGCCAGTCGGGCTTCCCGAGGAGTTTTTTGGCGAGCAGCCCCGAGACGGTGGCCCCCAGGGCCGCTCCGCACACGAAACCGCTGAAGAAGCGGCTCCGAACGAGGCGGCCGCCTATCGCCTCTGCCATCGAGCCCCCGGTCGGGAGGGCTTTTTCCTCCTTCCCCGCCCTCTGCCCGGACTGCGCAGGCTCCAGGCTCTGCCTCTCGGGCGGCGGGAAAAGGGCGCGAAAGTTGCTCTTCCCTCAGCCAGCGCTGTGCCTTTCCTCGCCCGTCATCCCCATCCCCAACTTAGAAGTGCTCGCTTAGTGGTCGCTCGGACCATTTTTCACACTTAGTGAGCATTGCAATACACACCCATGGCCATGTGGTCAAAATTCAGCCGCTTGGCACAACTGACTTCCATTTATGACGCGTTGCAATGTCCCATGGTCATAACAGCTATGTCACTTAACTGCAGTGATTCACTTAATGTCTCGCTTGGCAATAAAAGTTTTGGGCTCAACTGGTTGCAAGTTGAGGACTGGACAAGGACAATCAAAGGGCCAAATATAGCCCTCAGCCCATTCAATTTTGCTGCAGGCATGTTGTGCATTGACAATAAAAGGATTGAATTAAAATGCCCAGTTCAGCTCAGGAGTGTGCATAACATCCTCATGACTCCCTGAAATTTGGCCTTGGAGGCATGAAAATAAGAGCAGATAGGGCAATCTTCCCAGTGGATGTAGCACCACTGGGAAATCCCAGTCTGTAGGCTGGGCTGAATTTGAACTGCTATCTCAGACCCCTTCTGTGTTGTAGTGAAGAAGCAAAAAGCATAGCTGTATCCATGAAATCATCCAGATTTGAGCTGGTTTTAAAGGAGCCTTTAGTATCAGCCAATAGAGCATCTCATTCAGCCTAGATGTACTCTGAAGCTAAGCATGATTAGAGTGGGGACCACCAGGAAATTGTGGCCATAGAAAAGGGGAAACCCTTGGAAAATGACTGCAGCAAACCATGTCTGTTAGCATAAAAATCACCAGGAGTCAAGCTCAATTTGAGGGCGTCTGCTGTCTTGCATAGCAGAGGCAGATTTTTTTCGATTCTGTGCTAGTTTGTGGGCAAAGTTGGCCGGATTCCCAAATCTATAATTGGTTATAAATCCCAACAGGTTCATACCATACATCAAGACAAAACTATACCAGTCCCACATGGTTTAGTGTCATTTGTGAACTCAATAGCAATTTAATTTTGCAAGGAAGCTCTTTTTAAGAAGGATTTGCGACCGGCTTCCATAGGGGGAAGGCATCAAAAAAATTAAGATACTAGTTATGACACTAATTCAAGCCCTATTCTTTTGCATGTGCTGCATTGCACGTACAGCTGGTCTTCTACTTAAACCATTTGTTAGCAACTCTGAAGTTTTTAGTAGCACTCAAATAATGACTTATGACCAGCCCTCACACTTAGGATCATTGCAGCGTTCTCCACTGCCATATGATCAAAATTTGGGCACCTGGCAACCAGCATGTATTTATGATGGTTGCAGCTTCTCAGCTCACTATTTGCAACTTTCCCAGTTGGCTTCCAACAAGCAAGATCAATTTGAAAAGGGCAGATTCACTCAATAACTGTGTGCTTCATTTAACAAGTGCAAGTACTTTGCTTAAGAACTGTGGTTAAAAAAAGGTCAGAAAGTTGGGCAAAAATCACAAATGTCTTGCTTAGAAACGGAAATCTAGTCTCAACTGGGTCATAAGTCAAAGACTACCTTTCCATCTTGACTTTTATTAAAGCCCATGCCCCACCTATGGATTCCTGTTGGTTCAGTGCAGCAAAGATTTTTTTCAAGCAGAATTCATTGCATTAAGCACGGTTGGATTTGCACTTGCCTAGTGTTTCTCTTTTAAAGAATATATAGGTACTGTATTTGATGGGTCCATGTAGTTGCTTTTCATGTTTAATTACTCACATCCCCATGGTGAAAATAAACATCAAATAATTGATTGCATGGGTGAGAAGAAAAAATTAAGAACAGCCGGTAAGTGGCAATAAAATGTGAAAGATCTTCAATTAAAGCAGAAATGTAGCAATAGCCAAGCACTACTGTCCTGAATGGATATTTGCTACCTTTATGTGTGCATTTGTTGTAAAATTTGATTAGTTTTAAATATTTGAACTTCACCATCACTTAACTGTTAACAGCCTTCCTTCGACTTTCCCACTCCTGTATTTATCAACTGAGAACATTTTTATTCATCTGATGGAAATGGAATGTAATCCTGATGTTAAAATATGCCACATTAAATGTATTGATCTTTGAGAGCCAATTTTCAAGTATATCTGATCAAAATTATCTTTACACTTTAAAAGGTATGAGATATTTTCCATGAAATTAGTAATAGTAGGAGTTGCCAAAAAAGCCATTCAGGCTTGTGAAAGCTACGTGTGATAAGAGTGTGTGTATCAGAGATAACATGTTCCAGTAGCATATAGCTAATGAAAATTATGTCAGCTATTAAATTAGTTTAGAAATAACTGAATATAATAAAGTTTGATTATTCTTTATTTAAACCATGACATTTTAAAGTTCTTCCATCAATCTAGAGCTAAAATGAAAAGCTGGTTTACTTACTTAAGGTTTGTTATTATAATTAAAAATGTATATGTACTTGAATAATATTATCTAAATGCATTAGATAATTGTATATAGAATTGTAACGACTGCTAGAATTATATACACATTTTGTTGTATTTTTCAACTTTTAAAAAAACATTTTGGTTTTCTCTTTGATGTATTTTTTAAAAATCTTGTTTTTCTTTTGTCATTAAAATATGTTTAATTAAGCTTATATTTCTGTTCTCACCAAACAGAAATTTGTTCTGCGATCATTAGAAATATTGATTGACCATCCCAGCCAGTAGTTTCATACATTCAGTGTCTTTGTCTAGTGACAGCCTCATATAGTGTCCATCTGAGTTTACAATGGTGATGAAAAAGTAACTTTGCAACCAGTGCCTGCATTTACCACTTGCAGTGTCCCTCAGTCCCAGCATCACCATTACAGCCAGTATGTGTTGTCCTGTGCCTCTTTTCTTCCTCTCCCTCACAGAGTGGAGAGATCCTTGTTACTCTCTAAGTAGGTAACATCATCAGTGCTAATAAGGCATGTTAAAGGAGTAATGTTAAACTGTAGCTAGTTTGGGTAATGAAATGTCTACAAGAAAACTACCAAGCTCAGAGAGCACCAAGGACCTCTTATGTCAACCCTGAGCTACAAATATTCTCCTTTACTAGTGGAGAGATAGCCAAAGCATGTTATATCTTCCTGACCTATTTTTCTCCATGGAGAGGCAGTTCCTAAAAAGTGCTTACTGCAACTTAACAAGCTCACTTCTGTGATCTTAATTAATTGATTAGGATTTTTTACTCAGTGACTGTTTTGCTTAACAAAGTTATTGGTCCCAACTATGGTTGCTAAATGTGAACTATCTAAAATGTATAATTTGTGTATGTTTTCATAATCATCTGTGCAACAGTGTCCTATTAGAGTATAATGAAGCCCACTTTAGAAGTTGGGGCTTTCCGCATTTCCCACATAATTTCTTTGCAACATTGTCAATTTAATCTTACTAACTGTTCTGTCCACCACAAATTTCACCATTTATTAAATCTCCATTCATACTGTACAAGTGTATGGTAATATTGATCAATAGTTAACAATGATTACAGGAATTAGAATAAATGAAACAGCTGCACAAATACGGTAAGTATTGTACAGGTTGCACTGTAGTGCAGTTACTGAACTGCAAAATCTGTCTGATGAAAAAGAATAGAATTAGAATTAAAAATCACAAAACAGATGGATAATTTGCCATTTAATGTTTATTTTCATATAGGAAAAAGATAGACTTTGAAATAGTTTTTTCTACATTTCCACACCCTATTTGCTGGAGTGGAACTGCTTCACACAAGGCAAAAATACTACATTCATACTGTTTTATTTGGGTACCCTGTACTTAGCTGAAGCAACGATACCCAAACTGGCAGATCTAATTTTCAAACATGAGACTCATTTCTAAAATACAACAGTAAAAAGAAACAAAGATCTATTGCAAATGCATGAATTAGGATACAATGCTTCAAAACATTTCCATTTAAGAATTGCAATACAGTGAATGTCTTCTTTAGGCCATCTTACATATGCATATCTATATTTATATATAAT
>JAEANM010022658.1:0-11552 GCA_017656035.1 Myanophis thanlyinensis
CTGGCCCGGCCCCTCTGTCAAATTTTAGAAACCATTGTGGCCCGCGAGTCAAAAAGTTTGCCCACCCCTGTTCTAGTATCTAATAGTTCACCAGATAGTATTATATTTTTAGCTAGAAGGATTTTGTTTCTCACTGGAAAATGAAGATTTTTAAAACAGAGAAGGACAGCCTAACCCCTTTTCTTTTGCTTCAACAGCTCAGCTGTGAGCAGTATTACTCCACTGTCAATGATACGGTTCCAGCAGTGCTTCCAGGTGGCTGTGTGGAGAATCCCAAATACTACAGCTACATAGCAGTGTTGGCACTGATTGCAACTATAATGCTGGTGCAAGTCAGCCACATGGTCAAGCTCACTCTGATGGTGATGATCACAGGGGCAGTGGGAGTGGTCAACATTCTGGCCTGGCAACAGATCTTTGACAAATATGATCAGGAGCGATTCCAGGAGAACATGTTAAGAAGCACTGAGGTCAAAAATGTCATGGGAGTTTGTTTAGGGTAATATTGGGCTTAGGCCATATCTGAAGTTAATAATAATTCATTCACTTTTTTGTTACTTTTGGTATGCGTTGCTTTTAAATTATTTAACTAATTTTAATGTATGTTACATCACCAATAAACGTCGAACTTACAGAATAATATGAAGAGACACTATATCAGGGGTGTCAAACTCAATTTCATTGAGAACCACATTAGGGTTGTGTTTAACCTCCGAGAGCCTGGGAATGGTCGTGGTCAGGGTGGACGTTTGACACAGGCTCAAAATGCACTTTTTCCCTTCTTTCTTTCCAATTCTTTAATATAACCATTTCCCTATCTCTTCTACCAGATATTACGTGCAAACATTTATTACTTATTCTTCATACTCCACTGAACTTTTTATTTCTAAATTTATACCGCATTGTTTAATAGTAAATTGCTTTTCCAGACAGAAAAGCTGTGTATAATATTGTATTTTTATTATTCAACTAATAATAAAAATACAATAGAATAAATAACATGATAATACAAGATCTATCAGCAGAAATGAATTTCCAGGGTAGTAAACAGAAATGGCTGTCAATTATAGATTGTTGATTGTAGATTAAATGGATTTACAGTATGTAAAACTTGGCTGGCAGAGTGCTGTTGGAGGCTGAAAATGGGCTGTATGGGGACTGTATAAGCCCCCCTCGGCCCGTTTTGGCTGACAGAAGAACCGCAGGCCAGTCCTTTGATATTTCTGGGCTGGCCAAATCCAGCCCATGGGCCTTGAGTTTGACACCTCTGCTCTACAGATTAAGTGATTTACATAATAAATTTCATTGAAGTAGGTTACAAGAAGAAGTGAAGGTGCTAGTCTGTTGGTTGAGGTGGTTAAGTTTATGAACCAGGAACTATGGAAGCTCACGGAGTCACTTTGGGTCAGTTGCTCTCTCTAAACCCAAACTTCTTTACAGGATTGTTGTCACGGAGGAAGTTGTGTATGTTCTACTTTGAGTTCTCGAAAGAGAGGATAAAAATATAACAAATAGTACTAGAAAGTTTACTAGTGCAATCCATTAAATTACATATATTTAGAGATGGCTTCCAAAATGAAGAATCTGTGGGTTCCAAAGCCTGGAATTTTTAAATAAAGAATATGGAAGAAAGAGGGAGAGTAAGGTTTTGTTCTTTGAATTCAGAAAGACTAGCTTTGAATGCAGAGAACCCTAAAAACTTGCTTTGTCTTCTTCTCCCTTCAATGCAGTTTTCCTTTGGACAGTACCTGCAATGAAACTATATGTAAAGTACTTCTAAATTTCCATGACCTTTCCTTGCTTGTTGAATGAAGTTAGAACTGAGTTGTATACTATATTCAGCTGTATTAACATGTCAGATATTCTAAGAGTACAGTTAGTTCTTGACTTATAACTGGTTGCTTAGTGACTATTCAAAATTAAGGACCCCCCCTCCCCCCCCCAAAAAAAGGTACTTATGACCCAGATTTGAAGTCCCAACACTTTTGTGATCACAATTTGGGCTCTTGGCAACTGGTCGATATTTATGGCCTTTTGCCAGTGTCCTGCAGTCACGTGACTATGATTTATGACTTTTTTTTTTTGCAGGAACCTGGTGTTTACCTCCGGTTTCAACAAAAAAGTCCATTGTGGACAATGGCTTCACTTAACAAATGCGGCATTTGCATTATAATCACTGCAAAATAGTTATAAAATTGAATCAGTCACATAAGTACTTCAACTTATGACTGTCATGACATATGTCGGAAATTCCAGACTCCATTAAAGTTGTAAATCAAAGATTACTTGTACTCTCATTATAAATGTGGCAATCCAATTCTGTATGCATGTTCTTTCAAATATTTCTATCTGTAGAGATCAGGTTGACAGACCTGCTTTTCCTTGTGTGCTTATTTTCTGTGTAGATCTTTCCATCCACAGACTGAAATGAAGATTTGAGGAATTCAGGAAGGACTTGATCTCATGATTTGGCTGAACATTAGTTCAGCCTTTCAAATTTTCTAACTGTGAATCTTGTTCATTTGCTTTCAGGAGCTCAATAGTTCCATCAAAATATTCCATGACAGCGATGATCTTGGTGATGATGCTTAGTTTCTACTATTTCTCACGCCATGTGAGTAATTTGCTAAATTTCTTGTTTTAGGCAGTTGGTACCTTGGAAGCTCAGTTTGCCATCAAATTATCTTAGGGTAACTGTATTTCTTTATTTTTCAGCATTTTCATATTTCAGGGTGCCTTCATAGCTTGCCTTTACGTTCATAAATGTGCAATCTTTCCAGTCAAACTGGAGGACAGCTCAAATGGCAAAGATGTCTCTGTTCTTATAAACTGATTCTACTGCTTCAGGGCAAAAAAAATAAAAAACCCACATAAAAAGTGGTATATTTCTATACATATGTACTTTTTTTGCCATCAGATAATAAGATCCATTCAGAATATGAATGATTCCACTTGGTAATGACATAGCTTTTTAGTATCGAGGAATAAATATCAAATTTTAATGTGTGATTTTGGACTACATTATTAGAGTGGCATGTCACATCTCTTCCTCCCCCACTGCAGGTAGAAAAGTTGGCTAGGACTTTATTCTTATGGAAGATTGATGTTCATAGCCAGAAGGAGCGTGTGTATGAGATGCGGCGCTGGAATGAGGCTCTTGTCACCAACATGCTGCCAGAGCATGTGGCACGCCATTTTCTTGGCTCCAAGAAACGAGATGAGGTACATATTGGTAAACAAGAAATTCATGGACAAAACAGTGTGCAAGTAGGATTTTTGTTTGTTTGTTAAGGGGATGATAGTCAGAAATGAGAATTAAATCAAGCCTGTGTTGGCAATTCCATATATTCCAGAGTGTAGATCATATAGTTACCAAGACTGAAGATAACCAGTGTATTACTCACACGTTGATAATTTTCTTCCAGGAAGGTATACAATTGATGTATTAACCAAAGGTGATAAAGGCACTGCTAGCTGTTGCCACCTTCGGGGAATGCAGTACCATGAACTAGAAGACAATGTAGAAATTATGAGATGAGTTTGGGTATAATATTGCATTGCACAATTGCACACATGAAGGCAATTATGCCTGGATAGTGAATATAGAAACACAGTTTATTTATTTTAATTTCCTTTCTTGCCCTCTTGTGTAGGAGCTGTATAGTCAGTCTTACGATGAAATTGGTGTTATGTTTGCCTCTATCCCCAACTTTGCTGACTTCTATACAGAGGAAAGTATAAATAATGGTGGGATTGAGTGCCTTCGCTTCCTCAATGAAATAATCTCAGATTTTGATGCGGTGAGTCATCTTTAATCAATAGCTAAAATAACCTCTTGATCAGTTGGCCCAAAGAAAATTATTTTTTTATTGTAAGAGTTGTCCTTGAAGAGATATGCTTTTCATGTTAGGAACTATGAGTTTCTTTACATAGCAGTATTGAAATCTGTTATTTTATTTAAACTACCTACTGTATTGATTATCAACTGGTAAAACCTGGATTTTCATTATACAACTGTTTTATCAATATATATCTTGCTTTTCGTGGTAGTGCTGAAGAAAAAAAAGTTATGTACCAAACGCTCTCAAAATCAATTTACAGGTGATCCATAAAAGTAAAACCATGTTGAAGAATAACTTTGTAATTAAAGTATCAGCTTGTTTCAATACCAGTATTTTGAGGAATTCCTCATGTCCTCAAACCTCACAATTTCATTATCCAAAGTAAGAGAAGCACAGGTTCAAAACACTGATAGTGTTAGTGTTTCATAATACAGATAATTGCAATTCCTACACCAAACAATGGCCATGTTTAATAGTCTTCTGCCAAGTCAAGGTATCTACATGGATTATTTTGCCTAAGAAAATCCTGCTTTAGAGGGCTACTCAGTTTAAAACAGGCATACAGGGACCAGTTGTCAAAGGAGATAGCCAAAGTCTGCTCCCTCCTTTGAAAGGTTCAGTTGTGCCTGTATTAATTGCATACTGGGATTGCAAGAGACCAGAGGATTTGATCTGTGCTAATCCTTCCATCCTTCCGAGGTCAGTAAAATTAGGACCCAATACGCTGACTCTATAAACCGCTTAGAGTGCTGCAAAGCACTAAGAAGCAGAATATAAGTTTAAGTACTATTGCTATTACTGTCAAGCTTAAAAGGAGACTTTTGTGCTGAAAACTTATTAGTTGGTGCTTTTGCAATTATTACACTAGACCTTTTAGCTTTGACACATTTTAGCAAGGCCGACAAGCTGGGAGAGTGGAGGGTGATAGAACCGACTTGGAAGGTTGTTATCTATTCTGCATTCTTTCTAACATATTTCTCACGAGAATCTTCTTTGGGTTGTGGCCACCTGCAAGAGGAGGGCCTGAAGTGAACATTGGAGCTTTCTTTGAAGGGGTTGGTGAGAAATTGGCATGTGATAATTATTGGGGTTGAACTTTCACTTTACTTGGGTGGAGAAAGCCTGGAAATTTCAAATTCAGGATTTCTCCAGATCGTACCATTACAATGTCTTCAATAAAATCTTATTCTAAGGACTTTCATTACTTTGGAGTTCTGATTGCGTTGCTGATGTTGTGTGGAACCCTGACATTTACTTTATATCATAAATGTTCACCCCTCAATTCCCTCTCCCTTCAAAAAGGGAGATAAAATCATGTGAATTCAAAATCTGTGCTTTTGAGCCTTGGGAGTAAACATCCATACTTCATTTACTGCATCAATAAATTTTTGTCAGTTTGCTCTAGGCATCTAAATTTAAAATATTTAAGCATACAAGTCTAACATATGCACAAAGAACATTTCTTTTATGTTATTGCTTATATTACGTGCTTCATGAGGTGGGGAGCTTCTGTATGCAATTTTTTACACGAGGCAAATATGGTAGACTGCAGTCCTGTATAAATGTGTCTGGGTATACGTATACATTAATAGGATTTACTTCTGAACAGACATGTATCAGATTGTATTGTAAGATCAAGAATTAGTCCTCAGTGTTTCTTGTCAGCTCCATAGCATTGCAAATCTACCTTCTTGACTGATTTATTGATCCTTGCAATAATTATTGGTATGAGATCTCTGACTCTGACAGCTCCTGGATGATCCCCAGTTCCGATGCATCACTAAAATCAAAACCATTGGCAGTACATACATGGCAGCTTCTGGTGTGACACCTGATGTCAACAGCAATGGTTACAACACTGTTAAGGTAAGCAGTGAAAGGAAGACAGAAGAATTACACCCCCTTGTGGTCACATGATCGCATTTTAGGTGCTTAACAACTGGGTCATATTTATGACTGACTGCAGTTCCCCCAATTTGTAACTCCTTTCCCCCAAGTTCCCACTTTTTTGCTGCTTTAAAGCCAACCTTTTGAGAGAATGAATTTGCTTAATGACCACAGTGACTCATGACTATCATAAAAACAGCATAAAATTGAGACATCATTGTGCAACCAGGGACTAAGCTGTATACATGAATACCAGTGTTTTGATGATTCCTAATCCTTTGTTATTGGATTACTTCCTTTAGGCTTTATTTAAATGATAAACAGAGAATATGTTGAACTTTCTATGACATCCCCTAAAATAAAGATTTAAAAAAGGTTTTAAAAAAGTCTTCCCTCTGCCCCAACACTGACTGGAATAGGCCTTGAAGGAAGAAAATATATACAAAATATACCTTGCACTCTATCCCCATACGTTGCTCTTGCCCAATACCATGATTAATTACTAAAGTATTGAAAGCTGTTAAGAAGAACGGCCAGGATGGATACAACTTCCCTATCCTGGGTCCCTATCTCAGGCCACTATACATCATTATTAACTGCAACTCCCAGTACTACTCTCACAGGAAAGAGTTGCTGCTTCACCTTCTCTCCAAAATTGAATGGACAACAGGATCAAAGTTATATAGAACCGTTGAATTCAGCAGCAATTCCTTGAGAAGGAGCAGACTGTCACATCCTTCAATACAGATAGAACTACTCCCTCGCTCAAGGATGAATTCACTACCTGTGCATAATTTTTCTGTAATGCCTTGATTAATCTGGAATTAATTGCCCCTCTAGTTTAAGAGTAGAGAACCTGTGACCCTCCAGATATTGCTGAATAACAACTCCCTGTGAAAAATGGAACTGATGTTGAGAACTAACTAAAGGGCTATAGACTCCACAGCCTAATAATCAGGTATAACTGGTTTGAATGTGTTATGACTGCCCATTCCAACAGATTCTAGGCAGCTTACAAAAAAGAAAAATCTAATACAAAATTAAAACAATTTAAAATAAATTGTAAGTAAAATAAGTAAGTAAAAGTAAAATAAGACAGCCCAAACAAGTAATTAGGAAACTAATTTTAATATATGTGTATACATTTAACAAAGTCTAACATATATAAGAGATTTGGGATCTAGACTTATTCAGGGTAGCTTGTAATAGAATTTAAAAGTAGTGAAGTGTTCCTCTTCTGATTTTTTGTTTTATTTTTACTTTTGGTGTTTTGCCTTCTCTTAGAAGGAAGATCTTTCGGAAAAGGAGCGCTGGCAACATTTGGCAGATCTTGCAGACTTTGCCTTAGCCATGAAAGAGACCTTGATGAACATTAACTATCAGTCCTTCAATAACTTCATGCTACGAATAGGCAAGTGGGGTATCCTATATGATGAATATCAGCCAGATGGGACTAATCACATTACACTGGAACATTGTAATTGATTAATATCAGACTCAGGGCAAAGGGAATGCTTACAACACAAGGCATATTACTAGATAATAGCTGTTAGTTTAGATGGTTTTAATGGAGACTCTAAAGGAAAAAGAGGAGGAAAAGTCTATCAGCCAAATGTCCGAAGAGGTTCCCTTTCTAAATACTAATACCTGAGGAATAACAGTGAAGTAGAGAGGATGTAACTGCACTCATACTTTTGGGCTCCTGATTCTAGATATTTGAGTGGGTACTGTGAAAAATAGCGCCTGGTTTTCAAATCCATCAGGGATTTTAGTTTTCCTTACTTGTGGCCTTGTTCTGGCTCTGAGGCAGACCGAAAAGTACTGTTGAATATTTGATGCTTTTGTTTCTCACTTTCTCTTTTTGCTATAATGTACTGACAGGCATGAATAAAGGAGCAGTGCTAGCAGGGGTGATTGGTGCCCGTAAACCGCACTATGATATTTGGGGGAACACTGTGAATGTGGCAAGCCGGATGGAGTCCACAGGAGTCATGGGAAATATACAGGTGGGGATCCTCTTCTACTATGATGGGAAAAACAGGAAGGTTTCTGAAAATAGTGGCACTTAACTGTAATTATAGACACTTTTGACTAGAGCTGCATTAAAACCAAATTTAAAGACTACTGTGAAGTAAGGGCAGAAAGGGTTCGAAACTGTGGCCACAGATGGAGACAGTAGGGGTCAATATGCAGAGCAGCATTGTATGGAATCTCATTATTTCTTATACATCACGATGCTCTTATCTAAAGTGATTTCTTGGTTCACTTCAATGCAGATTAAAATGGGAGGTCTGTAAATCAGATAATGGATTTGGGGGCATTTTAAAGGAATTATATTCCAGTCACACAGAATGCCAACAGACTTGGCGGCTTAATTGCAATCTGCTCTTAAGACACAGCAGCAGGCAATCAATTGGGTTCACCCAGATATAATGAACTACACAACCATTGTAATTCGTAGTCAATGCACTTGTCATTCTGATTGAAGGTGATCAGAATATATCGGCAAAGTTGTTTAGTTGGGGAACCCAGGGATAAGGAAAAAATTGTCATAATGGTGAGGGAACTGACTTCCCATAGACCCCTGCCTGCCATTATTGCCCCTCAGAAACTGCTGTTAAACAGATAAAGAACTCCAAGACTCTCCAGAAGATAGGTTGAAGACTATCAAAAAGAAAGGAGACTCTTCTCTTTAAAATGGCAGTGTTACTGTCAGTTGTGCAGCATTATAACAAAGTCCCAACTAAAAAAATATAATAATGTAACGATTAATGCTGTTTGCCTATACTCTCCCCTCCTGAAAATCAGGAAGTGATTTCAGGTAAGTAACGAGTTTCCAAAGTGATGAAACATAACTTAATAGAACCAGATATCATTAAGAGTACATTTTCCTGGTTTTATGCTACAATAAATTGGTATTGTAGAATTTTACTTCTGCATGTATTTTCATTTTGATGAGGCTTGACACATCCTCTTTCCACAATATAGCACGGCCTTTGTAGTCCACTTCTTTTGGGTCAGTTAAAAAGGTAGGTAAAATATTGACACAAAACCCAAAACAGCCTAAAAAGAAACATTTGGTTGATAAGCCTTAGCTGCCACCGGTTTGACTATATCTCTGTATTCTCTCACCTTTTTTAGGTGGTGGAAGAAACTCACTTTATCTTGAAAGAGTATGGCTTCCGCTTTGTGCGTCGAGGGCACATTTATGTCAAAGGCAAAGGTGACTTGCTGACCTATTTTATGAAAGGACGTGAAAAGCAAGGCTCCTTTATCAATGGTTCGTGTGTGACTTTGCCTCATCAGGTGGTTGACAACTCTTGAAGTTCTCACACTCTACATGCAGATAGCAGAAAAAAAGCAGGTACCTCTGTAATGCCCAAAGACAAACTGCTTTCAGCACCTGCTGCTCTGGATGGGAGACTGATATAGACACCACTGATAGATTTACAGGAAATCACCCCTTTGCTTGTTCCCTTCTTGAACATTTATTATTTATAAAGGGGCTCCCTTGCCATCAGTTTGCATTTGTCTCTTGATCTAGAAAGGGCAGTAGAAAGGAGGTTTCGCTAGGAAGAATCCTGCCTTTTGCACAAATACGTGGCTTCTTGCACATTCAGGCCTGGAGGTAGTAGAATTCACTGCAGCCTTGCTTGGCTAGATCACTTTGATTGCATTATCTTTTTAGTTCAAATGTGCAGTGGTTTTGATTTTCCATTGATCCAAGCTCTGCATAGACTTCTTTGTAAAAATAAATGCAAGTTCAGAATGGGTACTACACAATGGGCAGATGAACTGGGAACACTGCATAAAGTTCACACCTGGCCCACTTGGTTCAAATGGGGTTAACAATTGCCTCAAAACAGGCATATAGCAGAAAGGAAGAAAAGAACACGTGGAATCTTTCTTTTCACTGTGATAAGATGCTCTATTTTGGAGAGGGAAAGCGAAAGAGATCATTCAAGTATATGGATGGTAATATAAATATGATAATATATACGAGAACAGATACCTTTATATTTTTAATGCATCTTAATTGTGAAAGTAAGGTGCCTCTTTCAGGCTGTGCCTTGCTTCCTTTTCTCCCCTCATCCTTGCTGATGCTTTAAAAGGAAGAGATTTATACAGCCTGAACTAAGGCTGTTTTATTAAGCCTTCATCTGATTGTTATGTTGAAATAAAAATTATGTAATTTGTTTAGTTCCTCAAATAGATTCAGTTTGATTTTGAAATTGCTGTCTCTTGTTTTCTTTTGGGGAGAAAAAGGACTTGTGTTATTCACTCGGAGGGGAATATTGTGCATGTTTGGGTTGAATGCTAAATAACCTTATTAGAAGAAATGATTCCTGATTTCAGAGTGATGTCTAAGAGTGCCATTATGCTATTGGAATATTTAACTATAATAAGTCAAGAGAGGATAACCAGTCTGTTGATGTACCATTTTTGTCTGATTTAAACAAAAAACAAAAAACAAAGTTTGTATTGCTAAACACTGAGGACTTGTGTCTTAATGATGAATCCCAAATTAGCAAAGGCTATGCTGGGAGGCTTGTGGGGGAGGGGCTGCATGGTAAGGAGGTCTGCCCTGTGAAGAACCACAAACCCTGATTATTAGTTGGCTTTTTACATTTACTCCAGATTAGGACTTCTTTTTTAAAGTTGTATTGCATAACAAATAAAACATGTACAAATATAGAATATATAAAGGAAATGTTATATATGATTTCCCCATTTAATCTATATTTAATTTGTGAAAATGCGATATCAGAGCCAAGACAGAGAACAGCTTTCCTCACTTCAGTAATGTGTAATGTTTTGGGGAATTTGAATGAAAACGGATACAAATGTGCAAGAGTACCAAATTCATCTTCTTGCTTTTTCAGACACACAAAATCTTAATCCACAGATAATTCTACTAAATCAGATACTTATAAAATGCCATATATAATTTCTCATTTCATAC
Organism: Myanophis thanlyinensis; assembly: GCA_017656035.1. Taxonomy (NCBI): domain Eukaryota; kingdom Metazoa; phylum Chordata; class Lepidosauria; order Squamata; family Homalopsidae; genus Myanophis; species Myanophis thanlyinensis. Next base: position 10,693 of record JAEANM010022658.1, read on the forward strand.
AGATAAGATAGACATACTGTCCTGTCCTCCTTTGCAGAGCTGGGCCAGAATCAAGTAAGGAGTTGTGATGGAAGCAGGACAAGCCTAAAGAATGAGGGTCTTTGAATACTATTATGTCTACAGTTTCAAAAAACGTTAAGACAATGTTGTTTTAAAAATAGCTAGAGAACAAAAATCATCGTAAGGTGAGATGAGTGGGCAGATTTAAATAATTTATTCATGCCAATAAGGGCCTTGGGTGGGACAGGATGGCAAGCAGATGGGCTATCGTGTAGGCCTTGGCCTTATTTCGAAGTCTCTGGTCCATATGTTTTCTTAGGATCATTTGAATTAACTTTGCTTTCATAATACCTGCTGTATATGTATAGGTAGTCCTGGACACACAACCACAACTAAGAATAAGATTTCTGCACTGCTAAACAATGCAGTTGTTATGTGAGTTTTGCCCCATTTTATGACCTTTTGGCCACAATTGGCAAGCCAATCACTGCAGTTGTTCTGGCTTCTTCCGTTGCTTGTCAGAATCTGGATGGGAAGGTTACAAATGGTGATCTGGGATAGTGCAAATGTCATAACTACATGCTAGTTGCTATGTGCTTGAATTTTGATCGTGTGATCAAAATTCAAGCACGTGATTATGGGGATGTGGTAATGGTCGTAAGTGTGAAACTGATCATAAATCACTTTTCCCAGTGCCATTGGAACTTCAAATGGTCACTGAACGAAGACTGTAGGTTGAGGACTACCTGTATATAATTTGTCTTTGAATATACACATATATTCTTTTTTTTTATTTTCAAACAAACATACATACATACAAACAAAACATAAAAACATAAAACCATCTTCCAGTTATAGTG
>JAEANM010022659.1:0-11552 GCA_017656035.1 Myanophis thanlyinensis
GTATAGATCTATTTCAGGCTTTTTTGCCATCATCAGCCGGCCATACCCTTATGGGATTTGAACCTGGGTCGCCTGCACTCTAGGCAGATGTCTTAGCCATTAGGCTGCAGGTCTCCTCCCCTCAGCAGCCTTTCATCTGCCTAGAGTGCAGGCAACGCAGGTAGTCTTTTTAGAGTTGTGAAATGGAGTAGGCGCTGTAGGTTAACAATACAGAAAGACTTCAGCTTAGAACAGTTCATTTAGTGATTGTTCAAAGTTAAAACAACACTGAAAAAAGTGACTTATGGCCCCTTTTCACAATTACAACCTTTGTAGCATTCCCAAGATCATGCGATCAAAATTCAGATGCTTGACAACTGGTTCATGTTTATGACCGTTGCTGTGTCCCAAGGTCATGTGATCCCCCCTTTGCGACCTTCTGACCAGCAAAGTCAATGGGGAAGCCAGATTCACTTAACAACCAGGTTACTAAGTTATCAATTGCAGTGCTTCACTTAACAACTGTGGCAAGGAAGGTTGTAGAATGGGGCAAAGTTCACTTAACAAATGTCTCACTTAGCAACAGAAATTTTGGGCTCAATTGTGGTTGTAAGTCAAGGACTACCTACAATCAGAAATGCTTTCAGAGTATTAATCTTACCAGTGCCAAAACTTTCTTCTCCACAAAGAGAGCATCGACCAGAATCCATCAGATTTGAGAAGAACCTCCATCCTGCTGGCGTTTCATATACAGGAACTTTCATTGATTTTGCAACTCTAAAAAAAAGGCATTAGATATCATACCTTATTAATGTATTATAGGGTTTTTTTTGAATATATGCTACAGCATTATTTAAAGGCATTCATTTTAAGTAAAGCCATGGATTAAAAATTGGAATCAAGTTCTGGCCATAGCAACCTATCATATGCTACTTAGTACAGTTGTTTAAAAGAAGTTTAAATACAGTTTAAGAAAAAAATATTTCTTAGAAGTATGCTACTGTAATATACAGTCCTTTTCTGGATGAAAGGGGTCTTTGTACTTCAGCTAACCTGACCAACTAAAGTGAACCAGATCTGTTCTTCACTTCCCTGATTACAGCTGTATAAACTCTATACACACTCACTCATGCACACACACACATGTACACTCCTTCCTCCTTCCTACAGGCATGCGCGTGTGCACACACAAACTTTTCCTCCCCTTCCACTGCTTTTCCATCTGTAGAGAAAATGGACCTGGCTTTCAAATAAGGGCATTTGTTAAACATTGTTGCAGAAAAGTAATTATCTAACAATCTGACATACACTGAAATGGGGGAAGCTTCCATTAATGGCACCCCACAATTCCCATGGGCAGCCCTTCTGACCTCCTTGCCTGCCTTCACTAACGTTTCCTGACCACCCGGTGCTACAAACTGTGCTAACTGCACAATTTGCAAATTGCTTCAAGATTCATTTGGAAGCATTACGGCACATGTCGTTCCATTTTCAAAAGATTTCTGTGAATAGTTCCCACCAACATCAGAGATGGAATAATTTATTAGCTCAAAATAAATTAAAATCTTAAACATGGTGAAGACCTTAAACATTGCCTTAAGTGTTACTGCTATCATTCGCCCCAAAAAGATTACACACACATGGACACTCACACAAACCAACTCAGGCAGTGTGTCCTTGGAACTAGACATCCTATTTAGATTTGACCATCTAAATATATAAAATTATGTCTACAAAATACTAAAATACTACATATCTAATAATTTACCAATTGCCTTCTTTAGTTTACAGATCACTCTTACGACTCTATTTAGACTGCCAGATGTTCATTTGCTGGGTTTTGATAAAGAGAATATTTGTAACTCAGGGTTGAAATAAGGAGTCCTTGGTGCTCTCTGAGCTTGGTGGTTTTGCAGATGTTTTATTCAATAGTTTGGATAATAATACATCTGTAAGAAAACAACCAAGCTTAGAGAGCACCAAGGATCCCTCATATCAATTGTTTTTTAGACACTGGTTTGTTAAACCAGCCATTTTGACTTCATTCATATGAAAGTAATAGTAATCCAGTTCACACATGATCCTCAGAGGTAAAATTCAACAGGTTCTAGCCTATTTGCTAGAATGGGTAGAAATTTTCTAAGCACCTTGGAGAGCCGGTTGTTAGAAGAAATCTCCTTTTGTTTTTTTTTCCACTTTACAGGGTTAATCCTGTAAGGAAGGCAGGAAAAAACCAGTCTGGTGTTGCTTCTACCCTAATCTTTATTGCCCTGCTTACAGAAAATGCCCTCTAGTCACATGACCCTCCTGGCCATGCCCACCAAGCCACGCCCACAGAACTGGTAATAAAAAAATTGAATTCCAACACTGATCACCCTAAATCAGAAAACAGCACTATGTGTTATGGCTAATTCATTGGGAATGAGGAATTGAGCTGCTTTGTGTTATTTTCACTACTTTTCCTCTTTGATATGCATAGAAAAGCCCAGTAACGACTGTTAAATGTTTACCTAGGACAGCATCTTTGCCATGAAAATACTGAGAAACTAAAGAAGTAACATTCATGGTTCAGTAACTTGAAAATACTGGATCGTACATGAAGAACATCAGCTGATTTAAACAAAAGAGGAATGTTTTGAATATTTTTAGTTGAAGCCTAAAGCAATGTGCATACCATTTTGAAGAATCTTATTACAGAAGGTAGCTTTACTGGAATGCAGATTTTGCCCATTAACGGGCAGTAAAGGGCAGTTTCAACTGGCAGACTCTGCTTCTAGGCATACTATACCTACTCACCTGTATACTATATCTGCTTACCAACCCTAGTTGGGCCTCCATATGCAGTTCTGGGGCATTATGTGTCATTTTTCTAAAACACACCAAACAAGTCTAGCAGGTTTTATTCTCTCTCCCTCTTTTTCCTTGTTTCCCTTCCCAAAATGTGTTTTAGACTGAGAATGGTAACCTGAATTGGTATTCCTAGTTTCCCACAAACTCCCGGTTAAGAATCAATAAACTTCTAGGCCTGTGACTCTTGTTTCTTGTCAGTGTCTCTGAGAAAGGAGTTATGTGCATGGAGAGAATGTTGGATACCATAACTCAGCCTTGGGGTATTCAGATACACCCAGATGTACCTTAAGGGCTCTTCCTTAAGCATGATCAGAAACCAACCCCCCCCCCAGATAAATGCTTTCTGAAAGATATAAACTAAATGGACTAGAAAGAAGCAGAGTGTTTCATTTTGCAACATCTTGCAGTCATAACTGATAGAGTAGCAGTAACCCATTCTTTGAAAAAGACCCACTCATAAATCACACCAGGCTTCTAGTCAGCATATGGTCTTGACAAAAAGGAACATGGGCATTGGGGAGATAATTATTGAAGGGCCATGCTTGCATTCTATGGCCAATGATCTTTTTTTAATGTATTTTAAAAATGTTTTAATGTTTGTCATGGTGGAAATTTCCATTACGTTATGAATGAGCAGTTTTGCATTTGGATTCCTTTATCTGATCATGCTAGGATTCTCATCTCCTGGAAGTGGAAATCAAGATACTCCAAGAATCCCATCCCATGGAAATAATCTGTAGATTATCCTTCTGGCAAAATATAGTAATTTGTCATTCTTTCTGAAGTGGCATCACTGCCTTGTCACAGCATTTCCACATCTGCAGATTCAATACCACTGGCAAAGGAAGAATGTAAAAGTGGCTCACAATTGTAAACCCAAGTTATGACAGGTGTCACATGGGGTAAATATGAAATGGCATCTTCATTGGGAAGATCAATGTATTTATTTTATGTTGGTGGTTCTACAAAGCAAAGCCATTTCCAATAAAGAAACATTAAATTTTTCAGTAAACTCTAAACATAAATATTTTATTCTGACCCAGGTTGTGATAAAGGCTTTTATTGTGACCTGGGTAAAGGTCATGATAAAAGTCTTTTGGCACCGATAAAGTTTTTTATTGTACCACTAAAACACAAAAGAGAACCTTCCAGGCTCTTGGTAAACCTCCATTCCATGTTTTCCCATGAAACAATTTAACCCAGTCCCACCAGATGGGTCCACTAATCACCAGAACCAAGCCCCCAAATAGGAAGAAAATCCAAGTCCACAAACCAGATGCAGAGTTTCTAAAACAAGGTCTATTAAGCAATAATCTAGAGTCATAGTTCACAAAGCAAGGTATGCAAATCCAAAGGATGACACATGAATCAAATTCCACAAATCAAGGTTTTCAAAAATCAGAGAGAATGCTGAAGCAAATGATTATTCCTAACAAATACACCTTTACCTGGCCTCTGGTTAAATCACCCTGAGCCAGATATTTCCTTTAAGGAGAGGTAGGGCAACCTTGCAGACCTCCTCTGAGCTTCCCCCTACTCCACTCTCTGTACCCTTGGATCAGGTAGAGGAGGTAGCTATTCCTCCTCAGAGAGGTTCTGTTGACTCTTGTCACCACTGCCCATCTGCAGCCAACCCTTCCCTGTGTTCACGAAAACAGGCAGCTCCTCCTCCAGTTCACAACTTCACCCAATGCCAAAGGAGCCCAGGACAGCATCATTTTCAGCCCCTTAATTCTCTGGATATTCCAGGGGAGACGTGCCATCTGCATTGGATGGTCCCAGTTCCAACTCTTCCTCCTCCTATGAACCTGGACTATGACATCTTGATTGTTACCAGGACTTCTGGGTTATGGAAAGTGTATAATACTGAGATGCCAAAAGATAAGTGGAATGTTAACCTCAAAAAAGGATCGTGAAATAAGTTTTCAGATGGTGATGAATGAGTAATAAATGTTAAATACGAGGTGGTTCTTCCGATGTATAGGACATCATCCTCGTTTTAATGTTTTGCTAGTGACACAGTTGGGTGGATTATTTTTAAAGCAGTTGAATATTTATGCTCTAATAAGGAAATGACATTTTAACCACTACTTTCAACATCTGATGGCTTCCAAGTGGAGTCTCTCGGCTCTCAGCCGGTGCTGCTTCTAGGATACTATACCACATACATCAACAATGGAATGAGAGCCCAGATGGTATAAAACTCAGAGCTGGAACAGTACCCATACTCACAATCCTAATACAACCACCTTCCTTATAATGAATCAAGTATGTAAACTCATAAACAGGTGATCTGACAACTGCAACCAATTATGCGGTAGGAGAACTGTTGAAACATGAAACCAGGATCCCTTCTCTGGTTATTTGGGCTGATATCCCAAATGCTTGGTTTGAAGGAAGGGGCACACCTGTCAGGCAAACATGCAAAGAGGCAGTTTTATTTTCATTTTGCTTTGTTTCAAATTGGAGATGGGCAAACTTTCTTTCTACCAAAGCACATGAAAATATCTTCTATTTGTTAAAATTACAAAGGCTTTCAACCCACAATATTGTTCATATTCTGATTTGATTTGGAGCTTTCTGTGAACTGGGCTAATCACTCTAGAAGCAGTGAAGCACTTACATTGCACAGTTCAGCCAGTAGCTACTTCAGGCTCCCAGCTGCCTTTTCTCCTGGCACACCAATGCAGTTCAGCAAATTACTACAGCTACAAAGGGTGCAGAGAAGAGCAACAAAGTTGATTAGAAGAGTGGAGGCTAAACCATACAATGAACTATTGTGGGAATTGGGAATGACTAGTCTAGGAAAGTGAAGGTCTGGGGTGAAATGATAGCAGTCTTCCAATATTAGAAGGGTTGTTACATTGAGGAGGAGGTCAATCTATTCTCCAAAGCACCTAAGGGCAAGACAAGAAGTAACAGTTGGAAGTTTAATAAAGAGAGATCCAAGCTAGCATTAAGGACACATTTCTTGTCAGTAAAAACAATTAGTAGAATGGCTTGCCTCCAGAAGATGTGGGTACTCTATCATTGGAGGTTGTTAAGAAGAAATTGGACATGCAGTTGTCTGGATGGTATAGGGTCTCCTACTTGGGAAGAGGGTTGGACCTGAAGATCTGCAAAGTCTCTTCCAGATCTCTTTTTGTTATTCTGCAGTACTGTATATTCTGAATACATTGCCATAGATTCCAAAGGTGAACATAAGAAAAGGTTGGTCTTAGAACACAATATGCAGCTCTCTGCCAATCACTGTATGTGGTATGTGCTGAAGCCCTGAACTGAAACTTTATGAAGAGGAAGCATAAGATGAAGCAACAGCAGTAGCAGCTTCTGTCTAACTGGCTCAAATTCATTTTTTAAAAAAAGCAGATATTCTTAAGATACGAGATGCCAGGAAAGAAGAACTAGGGGAAGGGAAGACTGAACTTTCTCTCTGCTGCTGCCAGTAGGAATTTTTCGTTTTGTTTTGCTCAGTACTTAAGGTTAATAATGAAGTACCAATTCATTTCTGGCAATTTAGAGGAAAAGCAAGTTATATAATTGTTTCATGTAATAGCTGTGGACTGGAAAGAATTGGCCTCAAACCGTCTGAAAGGGAGAAGCTTTCTTATTTGATGTTTTAATTGCAGGGTAATATTTTCTTTAAAAATGGTTAAGAAAGGAAAGATTTAATTATCTGTATTAACTACCAATATTAGTTCACTAGTGTTCTCAGGTCAGCTTTAAAATTTAATGACATCGTTTTACAAATGTTGTTCTGGGGAAAATCTGAATTGTATACACAATGCTGTTGCATAGGAGTTCACTGAACCATCATTTTGCAATCATGGACTATGATACATAGGGAACTCAATATTACTGGGGATAAAAGCCAGAAGTCTCTCTAAAATTAACAGGATTTAGAGGAGCCTAATTTGGGGGAATCTATGCAGTGACATCACAAAGCTCATCCCCTCCCAATCCAAAGGATTGCAGATTAGAGTCTACAATTTGTTGCAATTGTGCAAATTAAAATACTGTAGTATATGAAATATTTAGGCATCTCTTTTAATGATTCCTTAAGCGAACAGAAGTTGACATAGCATTACAAACTTAATCAAGGTATTATTTCAGAGAGCATACTTATTATTCCTATGCAATTGTCAATAGTGTTAAAATAAGAAAATTATAAATGGCAGCAACAGAAGCTTGTGCACTGCTCAAATAAGTTATGTAGGGTCTCCGTTGACAAAAATGAGACAATCCTGTCTTGTAGCAAACTAATAGTAGTTCTGCTTTGTAGCTATCATCCATTTTATCTTGCCTGTGTAAATCAGCTGGAAATAAATCCTGCTTAAGAAATTGTTTTCCAGATTTTAACCTCTGCCTTCACTCTCTTCCCAGGGATGCCCCACATAATCTCTCTGCATTGGGATTATTACATCCCTCAGTTGGTGAATTCCCCTTCTTTCCTATCTCAAATATGCCAGGAACACAAGTGTTAATTGTTTTCCATTTTGACAGCAAAAATGGCTTTTGTAGATTGGAGGAGAAAAAAAAAGACATCAATTTTAGAGTTGTTTCTATAAAAGGGAAACTTGGCAGAACTCCTGTCAATTTCATCCAGTTTTTTTTTCAAAGAATAACAATAATAATGAGCATGATATTGCTCCATGATTGGACTGTTAAAACAAAGTGTGGCCTTTCATGACAGGATTCCAGTAGAAGACAGAGAATGTAGGCTGGGGGAAGAAAAGGGGGAGGGGCATGCCACCCAGAATGTAGAGGGCCAATTACAAAGGATGATTTTGGATAAGGTGGAATGACATGTACCAGATGGATCAGACTATTTTCATTTATGCCAGTAGTGGGAACTACATTTATCTACGCAGCAGTTAAACTTACATGACGATTGCATTTCCAGTAGACTGGGACAGGTTGGTGATAACATCATCTGTATCTAAATAGTACGTGGGCCATTTTCAGGCTGGGACAAATAGAAAGTACAGATTGGTTCTAGGAAAGCTCCTTTTCTTGCTTTTTTTTTCAGAATGTTTTTCCTCCACTTTTCTGTCTCAAATGTATTCTTAGATTTTCTTGGCTATAACAGCAAGATGGACATAATCAGACATGTGTCTTCATATCAACCATTAAGCAACTCAACTCACATGTGGGAAAATAGGAAGAAGAAAATGTATCACAAAGGCAGGAAACAAGCAAAACAAACAAAGAATAAAAGTTTAGGAATAGTCTTTGCAAATCTTAGACTAGATTATTACTGAAGATCCTTGGGAAACATGCAGTGCAGTATATATAAGAAAACTTAAAAATACATCTGTAAGCAGGTATCTAGTAACAGCTGCCCAGAATAGCTTTGCAGAGTGAGATGAGCAGCATATAAATTTCATAAACAAACAAGCAGGTAGCAACATTAATTTGCTTATAGCAGTAAAATCACTTGAGCTGACCCAATCCAATGTGTATCCATCAAGCTGAACCTTATTCATATCTACATACTTATGATCTTATGTATGCCTGTCTGAGGGAGAATCCTGTAGTCATGCCAGCTGTTGCTGAACTAGAAATCTGAGCAAAATCAACCAACTTGGTTGATGAAATGGGGTTCTGGTAATTGTGATTTAGCAACATCTGGAAGGCCAGGGGCTCCCATTCTCTGCCATACAAAAATGCCTACCGTCATCACAACACCTCCAACTTTTCATTCACCAATTTTGTTTCCTCATCAAGCTGCTACTATAAATGTTGTTATTTTCTCCAACATGAAATAATATTCTTCTGGGTTGATGACTTGGTAGAATATATACTTAGATACCTCCTTTATTCCATGGAAAAAACACATAGTGTGGAATAATTACTTTGCAACTACAGTGATGTAATTAAAATGGTTGAATAAATGTCCAGTTTTCATCCATAAAACTGTCAGTTTGTTTTTCCCCTAGTTTTTTGTTTGGATTTGAAATCAAATAGATGTTTTGTTGATAGATAGGAAGAGAAATTAAAAGCCTGCATCACTGATAGCTATCTTGCAAGAGTTTTGATTTTCTCTGTGGATTTTTTTTTGTCAGTTTGGAATAAAATCTCACTTTATAGTTGTTGCCAGAAATGGATTGCTTAATGTAAAATTGAAGCTTCAGTGCAAATATTGTGAAGTATAAATGCAGAAAAAGGAAAGGCAAAGATAAATGGGAGATTATACTGCACAGAATTTGTATGCATGTGTGATCTATCAATCGAGCATCTTTCAATCTACAGCATCTCATTCCCTCTCTCTCCCTCTCTCTCCCTCTCTCTCTCTTCCTCTCTATCAGAGGAGGAAGCCCCTTTGATATGAATTTCCACTAAAAATGCTGGAGGTTTCAAGAGTTTTTGTAATCCAATACAGTCAGTTTGATTTAAGGACAGGTGAATCTATAAGTTCAGTATGTCTAATTTCTCTGCTAGCCTAAGTGTTTTTTAAAGTTTAGAATTACATTTGTATGCATATTTTTCTTCAAACCTAGATTTTTATTGGAAAATTACTTAATATACACTGTTCTGCAAACAGTTTTTTCAAAATATATTTTCTGCATTTTTTCCATAAATTTGTGCAAGCTTCTCTGTAATCTTATCTTTTAAGTGGTGCTTTACCCATTTCAAAGAAATGAATTACAAAAGGCAACAAAGCATTGGTTCATGAACAGCTCTGAAAAATATGTAAGTTTAACTTGGAATACAAACTAGTTTAGATGTAACAGGAAATTTAATTGAAGCAACTCAAATCATCTACTTATGGGTTTCAACTAAACATAGTCTGTCATTATACAAATAATAAGAAAGTCAGTTCACAGGTGTGGGCTGGCAGCTGCTTGCTAAACACCCTCTCACCTTGACTAAGGATTAAAATGAGGCAAATACTGCCTTACAATTGCTACAATGAAAGGATTATTTCAGATCCCTTGAAATTCAGTGAAAATTAGTTTTAAAATAGTAATATTGGAATCAGGGTTAATCTGTCTTAGATCTCAAGCAGATTGCTCTCTCTTTTCTGATAAGCAACACCTTTAGGTTTATTGACATATCCGTTTCTGTACTGCCATAATCCCATAATTGATTCCTGGCAGTTAAAAATGTAAAAGATTGAAACAGAACAGACATGGGGGCACTGTTGTGTAGTAGTTCAGGTATTGAACTGGCACTGCAGAAGTGCAGGTTCAGATCCACTCTCTGTTCAGAAATTCATTATCTGACATTGGGCCAGTCATTTTCCTGAAGTTGAATCTGCTTCAGAAGATTGAAAGGGGAAGGTGGAATTCTATGGGTATGGTCCTTAAATCAACAAATAATCAAACAACTAATAAGCATCAAAAATTAATTATTATAATAGCTACCTAACCAGCTATGTCACAGCTCTTTTGTTTATGAAAAATTCTCCAAAACATCTCTGTCCTTCTCAGGCATTAGAAAGTTATTAGGATTAGTAGTGAGTTGACAGATGGTATTCCAAAAGATGTTGGCTTTTCTTTAAAAACGCTTGAACTGTTTTGCTTAAACTATACATTCCCAAATGACAGTACTAGAGACAATATTGCATTCCCAAGGTTACAACTTCAGTAGTCCAAAACTATTGGCTTGATTGCCTTTGAAAGCTAGAAGTTATTCAGGAGACATGGCAATGTTTGGAAAAGAAAATGGTCAACTAATAATATGGGCTAGAAACTTTTCTGTGTTTATTTGCAATTGGAAAAGAACATGCAAATTAATGGCATTAATTTTATCAGACCATAAATATCAGGCAAGAATAATGATATGATAAAACCAAATTGAAACAAATCAATATGTTGAAAGTATCTTCAGGGGTTTATGTAGGGAAAACAAAACAACAACAAAAGATTGAGTGGCTGCATACTCAAAGTGGCTCCCATTTTTAAAATATATGTTGGAATACATGTAAAAAAAAGGGCAGGGCTTTAATTAGAAATTTGATTGACATTTGGACTTTTTTGATTCTCCCCATGAATATCCCTGCAGATATTTTCAACACGTTGTTCATTCCTATTTTGTTTTTCTGCTGTACCATTTTCTGCTGTACCATTTTTTTAAAAAATGTTGAAGTATTGATATTGGAAAAGAGTCAAAGAAAACCTGAAAAAAATCTGCTGAAATAGTATTTTGTCCTTTGCTTTATCATTCTTACTGCCCTATGTTCTATGGGAAAAATCTCCTTCTGAACTTCTCACTTCTTTTTCCATCAACTACTTCCCATTTCAAGCTTATTTAAAATGTGGATCATTTGAAGATACTCTGTATCCTGGGTGTGTATAGTCAGGCTTAGCGCTAAATTTAATGTAAGACCTACTGTCTTGATTACTGAAAAGGCTTATAAATCAACTAATGGATGCTTTGGAAAAACTGTTCTAATTTTGCTAAGTGCAAAACTCAACATATAGTGCCAGGGCCTGTTAAACAATAATATTTAGACAACATAAGAAAATTCAGTTCAGTTCTTTCACACTATTGTCAAGCCGACAAGTAGAATATAATATTTCAACTGGCGTACACAGATATACATTTGATCTCTGTAGAAATGCTTCAGAGATGCTAAACAAAGACAAAAAAAAATAGGTACTCTGGGCTTTGCACTGTTTAGTTATGTAACAGATTGAAGGTCTAGGTTTTAGTCACTGGAAATGTGATAAACAACATTGTGCATTAATGCAGAAAACAGATTGAGCTCTTTAATGGGA
>JAEANM010022660.1:0-11551 GCA_017656035.1 Myanophis thanlyinensis
TTAATAGATTAATAGATTAATAGATTAATAGATTAATAGATTAATAGATTAATAGATTAATAGATTAATAGATTAATAGATTAATTGATTACTTTAATAAATTCACCAAAGACAAAATAATATTGGGAGAAGAACTAGACATAATAGACCACTACAGATAACTTGGCCAATGGATCTCAATGGTAGGTGATACAATAAAGGAAATTAAACAGCTTGTTAAATGTGGTTGGCAGGCATTCAGCAAGCTAAGCATAATTTTCAAGAACAACCTCCCCTTATGCCTGAAGAGCAAAGTTTCCAATCAATGTGGGCTATTTGATCTAACATATGCCAGTGAAATATGGACATTAACCTCATAATTGATACAAAAGCTACAAGTGGCACAAAGAGACATGGAAAGATACATGCTCAGCACTACAAGACAAGTTAGAAACACCTGCACATGGATTAGAGAACAAATGAAAGTATACAATATCATCAAGAGATTAAAAGAATTGAAATGGAAATGGGCTGGTCACATAGCAAGAAGAATAGATGGCAGGTGGACTAAGGCAGTCATAAAGTGGATCCTACTTGATAAAACGCATCCACAAAAGAGACCTAAAACAAACTGGATTGATGACATCAGCAAATATTGTGGGCCCAATTGGCAAAAATGCTCAGTACCATATTGGTTCGAAACATGCAGAAGAGGCCTTCATCCTGCAATGGATAGACAATGGCTAAAAGTATGATGATAATGAATAGCATTACTAGAATTGTATTCCTAAGGTCTAGGGGCGCCACAGCCTGAAATCTCCCATAATCACACTCTGAGGGGAGTAAAGAACTGAGCTTAAGGGAGCTATGGTGAATGCAGCCTATTGCTTTTATCAGAATGAAATAAGCAATGTTGTGGCATCACATTACAAATTCTGCCCATATATACATGTTCGATATCAGGATGCATGTACAGAGCAGAGACTGAGTTGCAATAGCAATAGCCTTTAAGACTTATATACCGCTTTATAGTGATTTACAGGTCTCTCTAAGTGGTTTTACAGAGTCAGCGTATTGCCCCCAACAATCTGGGGGGTCCTCATTTTACCCATCTCAGAAGGATGGAAAGCTGAGTCAACCTTGAGCCTGGTGGGATTTGAACCGGCAGTCAGCAGAAGTACTGCAGTACTGCACTCTAACGACTGCGCCACCAAGGGGCTTTTGTGCTAGCTTTGTGGTGCCTCCCCTTCTCCCACCTATGGATGCCATTGGAAACTGTTGGAAAACTGGAAATAAGAAGAATGGGATGGTCAGGAATATATGTAATTAAATTTATAATGGTTTAAAGTTGATTGTAATTATTTTGTATGATAATGAATCTATACTGAGTTCTCTACAGGTATGGGTCATCTGGATATATTGGACAATAGTAGCAGAAATGATGTAGTAGCAGCCCTTTAACTATGCAGAGCATCAGGTCTGTGATGGGCCTTCTGGTGATAAGGCAAAGACTTTCAGAAGGAGCAAATACTCTTTCAACATAGGTGAAATTTGCTCTGCTGTCTCTAAGGGCTCTTAATCATCCCCACACTCCAAAAGTAGGAAAACCTACCACATGAAGGCAGGGAAGAAAATGTCAAGACAGTAGTACAAAATTGTGAAGGTTTTCAAGGAATTTTTAAGCTTCACTTCCACCTCTTATTCTGAGACTTTTTGACTGTAAGTATATAAATCAATTTCCTTCACTTAGGAGACTAGTATAAACTCCCACAGCAAAACAGGAATTAAAGATTTACCAGCATCATTGTTGTTCTCAGGAAATAAATACTGTTTGATGTAATGGAATTTAGATGTAGCTTTTATCCTCCTCATTCTGAGGAGATGTGTCTGTGATGTATGTATTAATAATGCCTTTCAACTACGCTCCAAAGGCATTGCTCTAAATGCTTCTCCAGACACATTAGGAAACAGCACAGCAAATTACCCATCAGTAATAAATAATGCAGAATTTATTTCATGTGCATGGAAAGTCCATCCATAAGGTTTGTGTATTTCTCTGCATATTCAAAGTCTTTTAATTGATTCCCTGCATTTTATTCAGTTAGTAGCATGGATGCTATGAGTCCATTTTGCTTTTATTGTGCAAAAAAGGGTCTGAATATAGCTGTCCGGTATGTTTATGTGTAGCCAGTTCAGCATCAACACCTTCTTAAAGAATCATGTCTCATTTAAGATGTCAATTCTGTTTCCTAGTGCCTGAGTTGAGACATTTGGGTTTATATGTATTCTTCAAACAAGTGTATTATTTAAAGCCTTGTAAAACCAAGCTTAGATTCAGATATGGAAAATTCTAAATGAAAAAATACTTGATTGAATCTCAGCACAAAAAGTTAACCAATGTCACGCTTGGTTCGCATTCAGACAGGCACCTCAACTAAGCAGCTGAAGAACATCCCAATGGCAAATCTCATCTAATTGTTGCTTAAACAGCATACCATGAAATCATCAAAAGTGAGGCATGCAGAGAAGGCTTTATTATGTATTAAAAAAGAAGGAAGCAATCTTTTTCAGTCAGGTTAGTACCTTTATTCTTGGGAATCTTTTGGAGCCTGTAAAAGTGGGCAATAATGGTGGATGGAGGTTAACATATACAGAAACATATACATTCTCACATGTACATGCCTAAGCAAACATCTATGTAAACAGACACACCACACACATTGAAACCTGACTTTCCAGCAGGGAAAATAAATGTTTAGCTGGATTACTATATTGGGAAAAGGAAAGGAGACTTTTATTTTATTTATTTATTTTATTTTATCAAAATTTATATACTGGCCCCTCTCCCAAGGGATTCGGGGCGGTGTACAGCCAAATAAAACGCATACATAGACAATCTAAAAACCAATTAAAATAATTAAATAGGGCTGATTAGAATTAAAAGTTAAACAATTTAAATTTAACGTTTAAAAAACAGTTAAAGGGAAAATGAGATTAAAGCTCTCTCCCTGGCCTTTAGAAATCTTGAGAAAAGATTTTTTGTGACTAATAGGCATGTTCTGCAGTAAACTGCAAAAGGAAGGAGCTTTTTTGCCTATCTTTGCTGAAGCTACACCACCAATTTCATTTTCTTTTATTACATACAGTATAATCAGTGGTGGGCTGCAACCAGTTTAACAAACGGTTTGGTGAGCGCATGCATGCGCTTCGTGCGCATGTGCATGCCATCCGCGCTGTTTCAAAAATGCAACAATTCAGCTTACCTGAGGCAGCCCTGGTGAGTTGGAAGGCTGCGGAGGCTGCGGAAAACAGCTGTGCTACACGATTCAGATGAGCAAGAAAAAAAAGGTGATATAGGACAGGATAGGGCAGGTGTGGGTGGGTGGGGCCAACTGATCATCGCAACTACTGGTTTGATAGAACTGGTGCAACCAGGCAGCAACCCACCACTGCATATACAATACTTATTGACACACAATATTTGTGCCCATTTGCTTCTCTATAGTGTGGAAGTCATTGAATCAATAACTATTAGCCTTGTGACCGCCTCTGAAGGCCATCTGCTGGGGGATTAGTGGTTGGCCACCATGGTGGCCAATGTGAGAACAGTTTTTGGACTAGATAGGCCAGAGCCCTATCCAGCAATAGCGATAGCAATAGCACTTAGTACTTGTGTACTACTTCATAGTGCTGTACAGCCCTCTCCAAGCAGTTTACAGTTACCATATAGCCCCCAAAAATCTGGGTCTTCATTTTACTGACCTCAGAAAGATGGAAGACTGAATCAAATATCAACCAGTCAGAATTGAACTCCTGGCAGTCAACCAAGCTAGCCTGCAAAGTGCAATACTTTATTCTAACCACTGTGCCACCGCAGCTCTTTTTATATAACTAAAGTTATTATAATTTGGTTGATATGAGTTACTAACCCCCTGTATGGTGAACTGAATGATGTTTTAAAATGCTCAGAGAATGTTATTATGTTTATATTTTAGTTCTAATAATTGGGAAGGGTGGGGAGGAAGAGAGGGAAATGAAAGACAGAAGGAAAACTGGGTGGGGACAAGAATGTTCACAGGACATGAGAAAAAAATCAAGATGGTGGCACAACAATGTGAATGAAAGCTTTTTTATGTGTGGTAAAGAAGGAAAGACGATTCATTCCATTTTTGACTATGTTATCACCTATCCCTCTTCAAAGATCTATGTAATCCTCAAAGACCATTGTAATGAAAGCGCTTGCTTTCTGTTACTGATTGTCAGTCTTATCAGGTAGACGAGTCTAAGATTCCATGTGGACCTAAAGCTATTTTTATCACAACAACTATAGTAATATAATCTTTCAAGTCTGATTGTAGATGCTTCCTTTCCTCCTTCCTTTATCTTTATGAGAACTGGTGGTAGGAAGGGTATAGGGGGTTTGCTGTCTGCAACTTTTTGCAATCTACCTTCTTGTCCAGGGCACAAGTTTTATTTATCTACTTGTTGCCTTGGTAGCTGATGTTCCCTTTGTCCTCAAAGACCATTCTTTTTATTCACTGCATTGATAGCAAGCCTGAACAAACGTTAGTGAGTCAGGCTTATAATTCTGACAGATTAATTTAAAGAAGTATATGATTGTGATTGACAAATTTTGGATTTAGCTAACCACATCCTACCAATACAGAGAGCAACTGCTCTTTGCACATCTGCCTAAGAAAAAAGGAACAAGGAAAGAACTTTGTTTAGCAGCAGGCAGAGGAATAAACAAAAAAGGAACCCCAAATAAATTGTTAGCTTTCTATTTATACTTTGCTACCCCTTGTAATCAGTAGATCATGAGGTACCAAAAACAACGCCACTAAAGTCACAGTTCCCAACAAAGGATACTCTTGTGAGTACTTCCATCTTAAAGTTAGTCCAGTGACAATATGTTATTCATCATTTTGTCCCTCTTGTCAGTTATTAAGTTTTGGATAATGGTATCTGTTTTTACAAACTCTGAGTTGGTCTTGAAAATATCTCAGTCAAACTCTGAAGTGGCTGTTAGTTTTCTTTAAGGAGCTATTGCACAGGTCAAAAGGTTTTAGTAATAGGAGCAGAAATATCATGCAGAGAAAAGGAAAAAAATGCTCCTTTTAATACTTTTTACAGTAGAAGGAATTCAGCAGGCAAAATTAACTCACTGAACAATTATTAAAAA
Source organism: Myanophis thanlyinensis (assembly GCA_017656035.1). NCBI lineage: Eukaryota > Metazoa > Chordata > Lepidosauria > Squamata > Homalopsidae > Myanophis > Myanophis thanlyinensis. The sequence continues at coordinate 5,162 of JAEANM010022660.1, forward strand.
TATATCTTCCAATCTTAGCTTTCTGTGTGCCTGACTGCACATCCAGTACAAACTGTACTTGACAAAGTTACATGGGGGTGGGTATCCACCAGCATTCACGCAATGTGATCACCTTCTGTTAAACTTATGATAAGATGGGAGCATAATTCTTCCGTATGATAATATTAGGCTAGTGGCTAAAGAACAACTATCCAAGACAGTGCTGCAGATGCATAAGTTATCAGTTTATATTAGGTTCTAAATTTACAAAGCAAATCCCACTTGTCAAGAAGTGGAATTATAGAAAGGAAAAGCTTAGAACGCAAGGGCAGAATAACTTCAGTGGACCAGACATGAGAAAGCTGGAATCATCTGAGTGTTTTCAAACTCTAACCCCATCAATTACAGCCAGCATGGCCAATGATCAGAATTAATGGGAGCTGAAGTAAAAAATCATCTAATGGCCACAAGTTCCCCACCCCTAAAAAGTTGTTTATGGCAACACATAGCAGTATGCTATTCTGTTCAAGTGGTTTGTCCAATTGACAACCATTATGATGATATCATTGCACTGCCTCACTTAAGCAGGTTGAACCATAAGAGATTTTTGATAAGAGGGTCAAGATAAGAATGATGAGAAAAATAAATGAACCTTCTATCAAAACCATCCTTCCCGGCTCTTATTGATGGAAAATAATTTTCCTGTCAGAAAGAATCATTTTTAGAAGAAAAAAAATACTTGGAGAGAACAAATAATTATTGGAGGAAAAAAAAATCACAGGCAGTTCTCAAGTTAAGATGACAATTGGAACTGGAATAATAGCCACTAAGCAATAAGGCCATAAAGGGCAATGATCTGTGACTGCATCATTTATTGATGGTAATCCAGGTAGTCTTGATTGTTCTTGTAACCCCAAGACAAATGGATTGTTAAGCAGGTAGCAGAGGACCAAATTGGGGGGGGGGGGGTACTACCGTGTCTATAAGCAAGCAAAGGTGGAAGAAGGATGTGGTGCCTGTGAGTGAGTGAAGGAGGGAAGGAGGACATGGTGTATGCAAGCTATCAAGTGAAGGGGAAAGAGAGTTGTATGTGTGTGGGGAGGGGGGGTAAGGAGGGTGCAGTGTGTGCAAGTGAGTGAAGGAGGGTATGGTGTACATTGAATGGGACAACATGCCACAGCCAACTCATCATGGTCAACTTACTTTGGTCAAGTCGCCATGGGACGACTCACGGTGGGACAATTCAACAATTCAATTTAATTATTTAAAAATAATTAAAACATTATTTTAATTTTTGTCATTCACATCTCCTTTGGCACCTTTTCTTTAATGATTCTATTCACTATTTCTACAACATTAGTGTAACACTTGTCCCATGGTGAGTTGTCCTGTGGCAAATTGGTTGTGGAGAGTTGTCCTGTGGTGACTTGGCTACAGCAAGTTGGCTGCGGCAAGTTGGCCATGGCAAGTTGACTGTGGCGAGTTGGTTGTGAAGAATTGTCATAGACGCTCGTGCATCCAGGTGAAGATAGAAACTCCGGTAAGGCAGGCTTATTCAAGTAATTTGTGATCTCTCCTGCCAGTTTCTCCATTGACCTTGCTTGTGGGAAGCTGGCAGGAAAGGTTGCAAATGGTGATTATATGATTGCAGAATGCTCAACAACTGGTCATAAGTGCAAGTAGTTGCTAAGTGCCCAGATCACAATCATGTGACTACAGGCTTGCTGCAATGGTTATAACTTCAGGGTCCAGTCATAAGCTTCTTCATTTAGTATAACATAACTCTGAACGATCACTGAAGGAGAGATTGTAACTCAAGGACTACCCTTTAAACCATAATAAGGAAGCCCACATTACATGACTGGGATATACTGCAGTAACTCATGATTTAGAAGATGGAGATAATGAGAAATACTTTGAAGAGGCATAGTCCAAATTCCTCAACATGCAAAAAGTAGAGAAAGGAAATATTATGAAAATAAAAAGTTAGAATATAAAAGCAATAATATATCATAAAATAAATATAGTGTTGAATATCTTGGTGATCTAGAATAGGAAGTCTTTTTCTCTTGCAGTAGAGATATCTATTTATCGCAATAGCTATGTAAAAATTTCTAAAGAAAGATAGCATAGATAAATTCTCATTCTCTAGTGAATTCCATTAATTCCCATCCAGCAAAGTCAATGTTAAGGGATAGTTAATTCAATATTAACAGGAAACCCACATGCTGTTTAACACAAAATAGACTATTATGATTCCACATATATATTTCTTTGAAAGATTACATTTCTTATATGCCTGCAAAGAGAGCTTCTGAAAAAATAAGTAGAAATCATTTCCTTATTTTTCCCATGATCACTCCACCCCCCCCCTGTGCCTATCTAATCAGCAGGAGTTAAATCTGACTCAAGGGACTCTTTAGCCAGGTCTAGGCACTCATGCAGTAATAATTTTAATAGAGGTTTCCTTTAAAAATTACTCACTAGAGAAATAACCAAGAACGGTACTAATCTCTTACAAAATTTGTCTGTTATTTCCATTTTCATATACTAATCCAAGTGAGAAAGAATAATCTCAAAGGAGCACAAAATATATCTGTGTATCTAACAGCAGCACTGATAAAACATTTGTATTACTTTCTCTAGAATCCTGTCTGAAATAAACTTTGTGATGGGATGCTGTTCTGTTATTTTAAGTATGAATATTGGCCTGATGCTGAAAAGAACTACCAATGAAAGGTGCCATACAAGCCAAGACAAATAATATCCCTAAAGTGCATTCAGGTATCAATAGACAGAAGACAAATCCAAAAATTTTCCAAGGTCAACAACTAGGTTTTTATGCCCTAATGATGATAGATCAACTTTATACTATTCTTACACATCTATCTAAATCTCTGACTTTCCCTTCAAATGTCAATCCTTTCTCATTAAGCTTTACGCAGCATGAAATTCTACTTTCATCAAATAAATGTTGTTTTAGGGAAAATGCTGTCATCTTAACGATCACCTGAACATTAATGGAGATATCATGATTTTATATAAATATATGCTATAAGTAATAAGTAAGGCAGTTTCTCAATATGGAAAATACAGTTAATTCTCTATTTTTCAATATCCTCTTTTTAAATAAAGCTTTATATTTAAATACAAATGGAAAGGGAACAAAAACCATTGTATCTAAACTAGTCACTTGGAGTAAGTTAAAAATGAATTACTTCTACTTACTTATTCCATGTACAGATGAGCATTTATTTTATTTATTTTAGTTTTATAAAGCATCCCTTTGCCAGCTGCCCAAGCAAAACAAATGTGGGACATTAATATGGGCAGTAAAAAAAATTTAAAAATGCGAATATTCAACACTAAACTTAAATAAGAATTTAAGTAATATTCAGAGTCATATTATCTTACTAACTCAGAACTGATCTTTTTTAATCTTTAGTCTTCAGGTGACAAAACAATAACGATGAGAGAAAAAAGAAAAGAGAGATTCCCTTTCTAAAGGAAAATATAATTTCAGTTTTTTATGAAATGAAGGATGAGCCTTTTTCTAAATGGCATATGTTTAAGTTTTCAAAACAAACCTAGAAGAACGTCCAGTATAACACAGCACAGAGGAAGTGCTAAAAAGCTGCAAAATTTGTTGGAGAGATGAGACATTTTGCATAATCTAGTTGGCAAGTCTAATCCATCATCTTCCAGGCTCTGTTTATAACTATCAGGACAATCCCTATTTAATGCAGCTGCCCTCTCCCTCCCCCCTCCCTTTATGCCTAACTACCATCTGTTTGCGTTGCCTCTCCATCTCCCACGTTTGAAGCTACTGTTTCTTAGAGTGACAAATGAACAATCTACGGCAAAGTTAATTCACTGGCATAAACAAGAGCATAAGATCCAGATGGGCACCCTTAGCAAGAAACAGGAGCTCTGGAAGAGAATGCCCTGTTTGTGGAATGAATCACCATAACAACAAAAAATTCGCTTCACTGTAGCACAAATGGTTATGGTACTTTTGGCCTTCTGGAGATGTACGATCAGGAAATGAACAGCCAGCAGATGCCATTTTATTGTCCATTTAGGAAAGAATGAAAAGATGAGAAACGTCACACCTTGACTAGAATCTGGGGAGGGAGAAAAATGGTAGTTTGTTCTAGGGAAATGGAAACTAAATGATGGGTCTACATATTTTTCCCTCTTCATATTGCACATATGTGTTGAGTTCATGCTAAAATGTTGTGCTAAAATTTGAATTAATAAAAGGAAATTTGGCTTCTTAATTATGCTAGGGCTAAATTACACTATGTAACTCTTAGTTAAATTAAGACTATTTCATGCAAGTACCGCTACTGTATAAAGAAGGATTCTAATTTGCTACTACCCAATTCTAATTATGATGAATGGAACAACTGCACAAAGCATTTAAAAGAAGGGTGTTGGAAAGCATGCTAGCATGAACAAAGCACCTCTTTCAAAACGACAGAGAAGCCATATCCATTGCTCAGCTTGCACAGCTGTCTCTAAAGCTCTTCCTGGCTGTCTCTACAGACTAACTTCCCTTGCACAGTATATGGCTGTTTTGCTTGTTCAAAGAGAGCTGTTTTGTTCATGCTAACATTGTTGAAAACACTTTTTTTCAAATACTTTATGATTCCTTGCAAATGAGTCATTTGATTAAGGAGTTTCCAAGTCAGCACTGCAAGGGTGCAATCAAAGCTCCACTTTTTTTTTTTTTAATATCTGGCACAATTGTTTAAATTGGATGCCAATAAATTTCATAAATACAAATAGATGAACGTATTGAAATAGACGTTCCCAAACCCCACCATTTCATAATTTTACAGACATGTTTTCAGAAATGTGACCTATATGGTCTTTTATGTTTTGAAATAAATGGTTCATGCAAAGGAAGCATCTTATACTATTATTTTATGGGAGAAACTGAAGGGGAAAAAAAGGGAGATCCTGGGTGAAACAGAGGCCACAACAGTAATAAAACAAGATATAGTCAGATTACAAATCATTGAATCTGAGAACCAACGTAGGGTAAAAATTACCTTGTTGAACTGGGATTGGAAAACCTCAAGAACAAATCCACTTTCAGCCATGAATAGTCTTGGGTGACTTTAGATAGTCATTCAGCCTAAAACTCATAAGGTTGTTGTGGGGATAAAATGAATGGCAGTTACTTTAATATTTAATTATGGTTTATTATTAAAATAGTGAAATAATAATTACAGATGGAAAATCTTCACAAAATGGGTGTTCTTTACCAGTACTAGGACTATCACTATGAAAATGTCCACCTGCATGTATAGACTATATGCCAGTGGTGGAGAACCTTTTACTTACCAAGTGCCGAAAAGCACGCACTTTGTGCTGCCACCTGCACTTGCGTGCGGCTCCTCCACGTGTGCTGCACATGCAACCGCACCATCTGCGAATGCGTGCAACTTTTGCATACGCAATGCTGCCCGCAGGCACTCACACACAAAAGTAGTCAAGTGTGCATGCGCAGGAGAGCTCCGAAGACCAGCTGGATTTCCTGCTGCAATCACACGCATGCACAGCGGAGGCCCGAAGACCAGCTGGGTCTCTGCAATCATGCATGTGTGCATGTTCAATTGCATGTGCATGCTCAGTTGGAGATAAATTGGCCAACAGCTTGTGTGCCCAGCAAGATGGCTCTGCATGCCACCTGTGGCACCGGTGCCATAGGTTTGCCATCAAGGCTATATGCAATACCAGCATATTCAGAGGCTTTCCTGACCAAGGTGAATTACAGCATGGTATAACACCTGCAGTTACTCTTGCCCTTGGCTTCAACGGTCTTGATGTTTCTCGGGTTTGGATTAAGTTATATAACAAAAGAGGCTTTCAAAGTTATATAAAATCAGGCTTCCAATGGGATCAAGCTTCAGGCATTTAAGTTCTTGGAGTCAGAAAAATTGTCGGTCAATCCACACCAAAAGTTGGAGATACTCCAGAATAAGAAAGAGCCATCCTTTCCAAGATATTTAATATCAGAAAGTTTGTGTGTATGTTTGTGTATTCAGCTACTTTATTAAATTATGATAATAATGTAGACTTAGGCAGTAAAGAAACATCTCACTCTGATACCTCCTTCACCTCAAAACTGAAATAGTGATGTTCCTTCCCAAGACACTTCTGAATCTATAGGTTTGTACAAATATCGAAGGTAATGGAATTATTTCTATAACCCCAGTTCTACATCCACCACAAAGTAACTAATTTGTCATTCTCCAATTCCTCAGCATTCTTGGCTGGGAATTACAGGAGTTAAAATTCAACAGGTATGGACAGCAACAGACTAAGCATCTGGATGATGCTATATATCTGGATCCACTCCAATCGGGTTTCAGGCCTGGTTTCAGCACGGAGACGGCTTTG
>JAEANM010022661.1:0-11551 GCA_017656035.1 Myanophis thanlyinensis
TGCGTAAGCATTTCACTGCATATTGTACCATGTATGATTGTGCATGTGACAAATAAAATTTGAATTTGAATTTGAAGCACATTTTGCTAAAGGCAGGCTATAGCGTAATTTTAGTCAGGGCTTGCATATGAATAGTGAGTAGCAGGTATGTACAAAAGAGGGCTACACCCCAGGCTATATCTTAAATATTTCCATGCTTGGCTGATTCACCTGATTTCCCACACTATCTGCCAGGTTATAAAGCAGAAAGATACCCAAAGGTCTTTTGGGAAGAAAATAAAATGAAAGTGTGCTTGAATGCAAGTAGATTTGAGGAGTGAAGCAAGTGAGATTAAGGTTAATGCATTTATACCCATAACACAGGATGGATGCTGCTCTATTTATTCCTAGTGCCAGTTCAGAACTTTAGAACTCTATGTAAAAATATGTAGTCTGAATCTGATTTATTGGATGGGGATAGCAGCAACAGTAGCAGCAAGAACAACTTCAAAAGATCTTTCGAAGAGACCCAGACAGTGGTGGTATTCAGCCTTGTCGCACCGGTTCTAGTGAACCAGTAGTGGCGACAAGCATTTGGTCCCGCCCACCTGCCCCTGCCCTATCCATTGCAATATCTCCTTTTTTTTTTCTTTGTAGCTCAGCAGAATTGCGCGGAACAGCTGTTTTCCATGCCTTCCTACTCACCCAAGCTGCCTCAGGTAAATTCAATACTTGCAGTTTAGAAGCTGCACGTGCACCGAACCAGTTGTAAAACCAGTTGCATCCCACCACTGGACACAGAGTCCCACAAGTTCAGCATCCTAATTTCCAAGTGTACACAGCTGTATAACACTTTAATCTTATTACAATATTTTAATCCCACTTAAAATATTAAATATTTTAGTTTTATAAATGGTAGCAACCCATTGGCATTTTAATCTTGTTTCCCCTTGCCAAGAAAGGAAATGTAAATATCAGACACAGGTTGGCCTTTCCTGACACTGATATGGATAATGCTGTCATCCATAGATTTTTTTAAGTGTGAAGAATGCTCAGAAATATCCAAAAAATATTTGTTTTCCTCCCATAACCTTTGTCATATCAATTTAATTGTTCTGAATGTTTTGCTACTCTGAAAATAATATTTCATTGGTATCCTAAGAAGCATGTGAAATAACTTACTTTCCACTTCCAAATGTTTTAAGGTCTTTTATCTAATTAAATACAACTTCTGATAGCTAACAGAGTTTTCCCCATTGAGGAAACACTGATCTGAGCTGCAATATATTTTTTGGTTCACTGGCCATTCCATGGGTTTGGAGGCCTTGTTGCTTAGGTTATATTTCCCCTGAGAGATATTTGCAATTGCTATCATGTGTCTACATACATTGTGCTGTTACTTCAGAAAGGTCTTAATTTGCTTATATTATTTATGCCATATTTCAGTCTTGTCATGGAAGTTTAGAATGCGACAGGTGGAAAAATTAATCATGTATAGATAGGTTCAGCCTGAGACAAAATCCAGTTTGGTGCAGAGGTTAAGGCCACAGGCTAGAAACTGGGAGACTTTGAGTTCTAGTCCTGCCCTGGACACAAAACCAGCCAGTGACTTTGAGCCAGCCAATTTCTCTCAGCCTTAGAAAGCAGGTAAGAGCAAAGTACTTTGAAAAACTTTGCTAGGAAAATTGCAGAGATTACTCATGGCAGTGGCCAAGAGACAACATTGACTTGAAGGCACTAATATACATATAGTGTATGTCAGTTTTGACTCTTGGCCACAGATTAGATTAGATTAGATTAGATTAGGATAGATAGATAGATAGATAGATAAAGACTGTTGATGGGTCTAGGGCAGGGCCTAGGCTTCAGGTCTGGCTTTTCCTTGTAGGGTGTGAAGTGGATAGATGTTTTCAGCATTGGGGCCTCCTTTGTGATTGTATTGTCTGATCCAGCTATATAATTTCAACTGCAGGCTTTTTTTTGTCTCTCCTACCCCTGGCAGCAATTATATCAGTGAAATGATGAATCTGATTTTTCTACCACTGAGCTAATAATTCTCCCCTACACTTAGCAAATATGATAACTGCAAAATAATTAAGACTGCAATTATTAGAAATGGACTAACAATGTATAGTCCTCAGAAAACAGCATATATGGAGAGAGGAGGGGAGGGAAGAAACATTAATTTAAAACAGTGGTACTTAAATGGAATGATAATGAAAAGGACCCTTTAAATAGTAATTTAGTTATGACAGCCTTGAACCCTCTTGAAGAATAATCTGTTGAGAGTTGTGTGCTATGCTTGTTGGAGCTCGTTATACAAGAGCTTCATTTTGACTCTTAATGAATCCCTTCAAATGTTAATTATATTCTATCCAGCAAATTCTTAGAAGTGATCCTTTACGTGCTGTAATAATTAGTACTTTCATTTTCAAAGAGCTTTGCAGATATATGTTTTTCTACTTTCTCTATTCAAAAAAGTACTCTATTGGTAGGCGAAACCTACCAATAATCCCTTTTCCAGTAAAGGTGTCACTACAACTAGCCAACAGGTTTACTGAAAATTCTGGAAAATGAAATCCATCTAACCCATCAGAAAAGTGCCAGTATGGGGAAACCTGAGCACAAGGTTTAAATGTCAGAACCATTTCTTTTCCACTGTGCATAACAACTTCCAGTATATGGCAGCACATGTGAAGACAACAATAGCCTTTCCAGAAACTGCTAGACCAAAGTTCCCAGCAGTTCTGGCCAGGGATAGCCAATGTTGCTAAAATTTTAGTTCAAGCAACATCTGGAAGGATTCAGCTTCTTTACTCCTATGTAAGTGTGTATATAGAGTGTGATAATATTTAAAGTCAATCTATGGAATTTCTATTTGCTGACCCATGTTACGTAGTACCCATTTTATTAGAGATGGTTGTTTGAATCAATTTGGGTCAATAAGGTTTCTGATATTCTGAAGAACTGGATTATCCATCGTCTGGATTGTGCTACAGCATGGCATCCTCTCAGGGGTGGAATCCTACCCGGTTTGGTTCTGGTTTGGTGCATGCACATGCGCGCCAAACACGCTGCTTTCAACCTCATTTACAGGTGCCAGAGGCAGCTGGGATCATCAGGAAGTCTCCGTAGGCATGCCAAACAGCTGATTAAGGTAAGGGAAAAAAAAACAAGCTCCTATAAGGAAATAGAAGGGCTGGGGGCCAAATTCATTGCTACCGGTTCGGGCAATGTGTTACGATCTAGCTGCATTTCACCCCTGCATCATTTGCAGGTTGGTAGTGCTACTTCATAGCTAGTTTCCAGTGTATAAAAAAAATCACTGCTTTTTTAAAAAAATTGTTTATGGGGGATAATCACTCCAAGGGTACTAGGAGATAAAATGTGATTTACACTCTGAATTCCATAAATCTTAATTTCAGATCCAGATAGCAGCTATGAGTGCTGCAATTGTAGGTGGGTGGATTCAATTGACAGAATACTCTAACTAACCTGACCGTGCTAAAAATTCTAAAGATACAAGTTTGTGTAACTGGAGAATTGCCAAAGCTGGTCTTGGCTGCTAAGTCGCATTTTGGAATGCTATCCATTTATTTTACACAGTACTGGTTTCTCTTTATTGGGAAATAATCCCAATTCTGGAAATGCTGATAGCTGGTAGAGAGATGTTATCCTGTACCTAACCTTCAAGCTCTGGAAAAAGCTCAGTCTCCAGAGGAGACAAAACAAAGTATATATTTGATCATGTATCACACTTTGCGACTGAGCTGAATGCAGATTATGATCAATTCATCCAAAGTAAAGAATTTATTTTCTATGGGAAGACTGTGCTTCTATTTTTCATGCAGGAATAAAATGCTTTGCTTTGGTTAGATTTAAATAACCAAATAACTAAATAAATCAGAAAAGGACATTTCACAGGGAATCATACCTGAGGATCAGATAAACAATAATAATAACAACCCAGATATTGTAAAATAAGAACAGGAGTTATCAAAATACACCTTTAAATATCAAGCTCAATTCTAATTTTCCAGCCCTTAATAAAAATTAGACTTTGTCTCACAAACATTTAAGTGATTTCTCAAATTCTGGTTAAAAAAAAACATAAAATCCATAGCAAGCTTGAAAATAAATTAGCTAAACAGAGCAGACAAGTGTTGTTATATGCTTTCACTGTGCAATTATTAGGCCTCTCCCATTTACTCTGTTTCATTGGGGTCCTTCTACATTTCCCTCTGCTTGCTGCCCTCCCCCTCTTTCTGTATAAAATTCACTAAGATCAGAATACTTGCATAGCAAGTTTTGATTGGTAGCATTGGAGGGTCTCTACCTGGACACCCATTTTGTCAGATACAGCATTCGAATCAAATGCCATAAAAAGCAGTATAAACAATCCTTTGCCCATCCTCTAAAATTGACCAGATAAAGCACCTGGCCTGTGAACTCACAAAGGAGCTCCAGAAATGAGAGACAACAACATCTGCTGAGCTCTGTGGAGAAGAGGAGGCATGATGTGGGGAATGGGGTCAGGGCTCCCAGAATATCTGACTAGTGAGGAGTCCTTGAGATAGGCCCAAGCCAAGATGATTTAAGGCTTTGGAGGACAAAGCCAATCTTTTGATCTACCTAGTCCTGTTCTTAAAGAACCACCAAGAACTTTTTTTTAGTACAAATACTGGTAGGTAGCTTTGCCTGTCCCAGTAAATCAATTCTTCACCTAGCCCTCAAAGGCCAGTACAGATAGTTGACTTATGACCACAACTGAGCCCAAAATTTATGTTGCTGAGTGAGACATTCATTAAGTGAGTTTTGCCTCATTTTACAACAGTTGTTAAGTAAATCATTGCAGTTGTTAAGACAATAACCCAGTTGTTAAGTGAATCTGGCTTCCCCATTGACTTTGCTTGTCAAAAGGCCGCACAAGGGGATTTGGGGACACTGGAACCATCATAAATACAAACCCATTGCCAAGCATCCAAATTTTGGTCACGTGACCACGAGGATGCTGCAATGGTCGTAAGTGTGAAAAAATGGTCGCAAATCACTTTTTGCAGCGACGGTGTAACTTCAAACGATCGCTAAATGAACCATTGTAAATTGAGGACTACCTGTATATACTTTCTGCCTTTTACTTTGTTTTATATTAGAAAAGCTTATATAATTTGTGTTCTACTTTTCGGTTACAAGGAAAGAGACTGGAGCAAGTATCTCAGCCCGCACTCGTTGAAAGCCTGACACCAAATATTACAGAAACGGCTTTGCTCCTAAATTTGCCCATACAGCACGTTCACAGCCTATCAAGGTGCCAAAAGTCTGTACATTTCCATGCTACTGAGAAAGCACGTCTTTTCACATTTACATGCATAGTATGGAAATATCGCTGTGCGTTTTAAGGGCATCTGGCAAGTCTAGAATCAGAGCACTATTATAATAGAAATGTGAAACTTCATGACATATTATGGATTGTTAGATCGAATGCCAGAAAAAAAGGGGGGGAGGGGATCAAAAGACTTAGTATTGTACCAACCAATTAAGAATTACGGGATGCGATGTTTCAGTGCCTAATGCAATTTGTTCACGAAATGCAGAGCCAGTTAGCTGATGAGCTAATGCCTTAATACCTGATGACTTGCAATATGCACTGGGCATGCCTTTCATGGCCCCTGGCTACTAGTTGCATAAGCCGAGATGAAGCCACATTTATTGCAGAAGAAATAACAGGCTGTTGCTTAGGAGTCCAAAGCACTAGAACATATTCTGAGCAGCGTAAACATTTGTTGCTGAAATTTTCAGCCTGTGTATTCCTTTCCCATTGAAATCAAAAGAAAATGCCAAAATTTTAATTGTTATTTTCTCATTGCCAAACTGCTGATATGAAATGAGCAGCATTTTCAACCATTAATATATCAAGGGACATCATTGTCAAGAGCTCTGTTTCCTACTGCAACCAAATTTTTATGTAGTTTGGCACTTCAATTTCATCAAGACCAATTCTGACTTTTTTTGCACTCAACATTCTTTCCTTTTGGCCTTACAAATGCTACCTGAATGGTTCAAAATCTTCAGTAAATAATGGAAAACAAACAAACAAACTAGATCTTAGGTGCCAACAGTGGTCATTTCCCATATTTAGCATCCCAATGCCCTTGTGTCTTTTTGAAGCAACCCATTGATCTTCCTTATCTTAAATCAAAAGCCTTATTTTATATACAGTGAACATCATAACTTTTTGACAAAGATTATGTAGGAATTGGAGCTTTATAATCATTGAATTATTCCCACCTACCTTCAGTTTAGTATATTGTCTTTCTTGATGAAGGGCTTTTGTCATTCATTGATATCACATCTTTTCTGTAGGAACTGTAGTTCCACCTGAGATGCATTATTGTTGTTTTATCCCATCTGTTTTATGTATAACTCAAAGTGGCAAATATACTTTTCCTCACAACAACAACCCTGGGAGATGGGTTGGGCTCAGATATTGGCCCAGTCACTTAGCTGGCTTTCATACTCAAAGATGAAATTAAAACGAACCCTTTCCCAGCTTATTTGTACTTCAAGTTTTCAAAAATCTGAGCAGAGTGTGTGTGTAGACTGGAAGATCTGAAAGACAGACAGACAGACAGGCAGATAATAGATGACAAATAGATATTCATGTAGCTCAACAGACAATCAAATATGTGTAAAGGATGCACTGTATTATGATAGAGGAAGTTTCTAATGTGCTGTGCATGAGTCCCATTCACTGACTCCTCCAATGGTGACTGTCATGAAGAAATTTTCAAAAATTACAACACATCTAATTTGCAACTGAAAGTATGCTTAGAATGTTCAAAGGAAATAAAATGCAATATAAGTTCTACATGTTGGCAGGAAGCTTCTGAATAGTTAAAGGGAGCATTGAGAAAACTAGCTTAAGGTCTTGCATCAGAAGTCAGCACCATATTAGACAGCAGTTAAAAGGGCTTCCATAATGTCACCATCACTTTACCAATTCATCAGGAAATGTATACATGATTAGATTATGTTCCTCTGCTACATATGTAACAGGAAAATGGAACAACATTCATTGTTTTGCCAACACTAGCCACTTTTTCTACCCTGCCTGCACCATTAGAAGCACTTCCATCAAAGACAAAGCATTGTGGAATAGCAGAGTAGTAGATATCTAGGACACTGGAAAACAACGTCTCTCAGAATTGCCTTTAATTTGAGTTTAATATTCTGAGTCCATCTTTTTCTGACTCTTTTCACAATGTGGTTTAAAAGTACTACAAAACCAATATGAGTTTGGAATTGCTTAGATCTCCTGTTGCAGTTGTTTATAGAATAACTACCAAGCTCAAGGTATTGTTGCTAAACTCTCCTGTGTAAAGCGGTTACTTCAACATTATAAAATCAAACATATTCATTTTTGTTAAGCTTCATATAAATAAATAGGAATCTTGAGTCCTGGTGGACAAGCACTTAAAAATGAGCCAGCTAGCTGTGTGCTGCAGCTACCAAAAAAGCCAAAGCAGTCTTAGGCTGCATTAACAGAGGGATAGAATCAAGATCCTGTGAAGTGTTAATACTATTTTTACAATGCCTTGGTAAGACCAAACTTGGAATTATATTATTGCATCCAGTTTTGGTCACCACACTATAAAAAAAGATGATGAGACTCTAAAAAGTGCAGAGAAGAGCAACAAAGATGATTAGAAGACTGGTGGCTAAGACATACGAAGACCAGCTGCAGGAATTATGTATGTCTAGTTTAATGAAAAGAAGAACTATAGGTAACATGATAGCAGTGTTCCAGTATCTAAGGGGTTGCCACAAAAAGGGAGGTCAGCCTATTTTCCAAAGCAGGACAAGAAGCAATGGATGGAAATTAATCAAGGAGAGAAGCAACCTAGAACTAAGGAGACTTGCCTCCAGAAGTTGTGGGTATTCCAGCACTGGAGGTTTTTAAAAACAGATTAGATAACCATTTGTCTGAAATGCTATAGAGTCTGTTTGAGCAGGGGATTATACTAGGAAACCCTCAAGGTCCCTTCCAACTCTGTTCTGTTATATAGTATAACACTCAATACTGACTTAGTGGCTCTAGTGAGGATGATTCTGAATATACTGTAGTTCTGTCATTCTATACTGGCCATCTGCCTACACTTTGTTTTCTTTTTTGGTCCTGTGGCTTCAGGGAGAAGCACCAAGAGAAACTTGTAGGGTTTGTTTGCTTGTGTTTGTTTGTTGATGCTGGAAATGGGTTGGAAGTCCATGTACTTGGGTTCTTTCTAGGCCTCCTAGTTTCTCTGAACTTTGGAAGAATACAGCTGTGGCATAATGAATGGCATCAATTTAAGCACTGCAAGATAAACATTTCATCAACTCAAGAAACCTCAACCTATACTTTGGTGTACCATACATGGTGGTAAACTTGTTACTAAGCAAAACCTTGTATTTGTTTTTTGCCTGCATCATAGAGTAGAAATCAGAAGAGGAGGAGTGTAATCAAAGAAGAAAACCTTGGCAAAAGAACAGTAGGGCCAAACGTGTGAGAGAAAACATGGAAAAGTATCTTCGTTTTCATCATTATTTGAAACGGCTGAGTTTTTGAAGATTAGTTATCTGGGACTATCCATAAAAGGCAAGAATTAAAGGGTATTAGAGATCACAAAATGAAGAGTGAATTCCCAACCAAGTAGGATTACTCTGTGCCAGATAGTATTCCCTTTCTTCCCTGATTCATTTTACACCCCAACACAGAGAGGGCCAAAGACATAATCTGTGGTGTTCACTCTTTTGAATGGGCATTTTTTTTCTACAGGGAAACGTTTATCTCTAAAAGAAGAATTTTGTAGAAAGCTAAGTTTGCTCCTCCACAAAGGGTTCTGCTTTGGAAATATAATAAATTATATTCTTCTTTGAAATATTTGAACAGGAGTTTTCTTTCATATAATTAAATGACAGCTGGTAGAGAAAAAATGTAGTTTCTTTGCCTGGAACTATTTTGAAGCACTTGTCTCTTTTTCAGCTGAGAGCATACCTTTTCTTTTCATCTGTTCGCATAAAATATAAAAGAAAAGTAACAGTGTATGGAAATGATCTAAAATGCAGAACAGAAATATAAATACACACACATACACACACACATTTAAAGGTAAAAAAAAACAGCACTATGTTTTAAATGGCTTCAGCATTCATATACAAATTATTTAAACTGCATTTTGGAGACCCGAAGAATATTTGTAGAAGAATAGTAAGCGGTTCCCACAGATAGACCTATACTTTGCTTTGGTTTTAAGAAGAATAACTACAAGAAGTCTTACTTATTGTCACAATTGAGCCCCAAAGTTTTGTTGCTAATTGGAAAATGTGTGAAGTGAATTTTGCCCCATTTTACAACTTTCCTTGCCACAGTTGTTAAGTGAATCACTGCAGTTGCTGAGTTAGTAACATGATTGTTAAGTGAATCTGGCCTTCCCTTTGCCTTTGCTTATCAGAAGGTTGCAAAAGCTGATCACGTGATCCCAGGACACTGCAACAGTCATAAATATAAGTCAGTTGTCATGTGTCTGAATTTTGATCACAGGATCACAGCAATGTTGCAATAGTTGTAAGTATGAAAAACGGTCATAATTTTTTATCAGTACTGTTGTAACTTTAAATGAACCATTGTAAATTGAGGATTATCTGTATTAGATTGGGATTTTCAGAGATATAGTATGGCAGAGCTTTAAAACAATTCATTTCCAGGACTTTCTACAGCCCATTGTTAAATGCTCAGAAGTCACAGAACAAGAACTTGCTTCTACTCTTGAATCATTCAGATATTTCAGCACTCCTAAATGTAGCTATAACTGAGCAAGATTAGTAAATGTGGTAAAATAGATAATACTGAATATGAAATTCAGGATCAGGTTAGGGACAAATCATAACTGAAAAAAAACCTACCTATGGGGTTGTTAACAACTCACACTGACTATGATGGCACATAATCAGTCAACTTTGTGTATAGACTTGTTTAAATCGGGTACACTTTTTTTTTTCAAGGCAGGAGCCTTGTACATTTTGCTATTCCCAGCAATCCAGATAAAATGATGAATGTTTAAGGGAGGTGAGAATTGCAGTATCTCGAGAATCACAGAATACAATCCCTCAGCTGTGGATTTTCATGCATCTGTATATGATCCTCAGGATTTCCTTAATTCTGGAATAAATGAATCTAGACTAGGGCCACTGCATATGGTGTGAGTAGTTTTATCCTGCTCCCCTGCCCCATTACTCAGCCTTTTATTTATACAGGTGTAGTTGATTGTGCAGGAGTATGTTTAACTCCATTGGTAGAGATAGAGGTTAAAGAACTATAAAATCTAGAGCTCCTGGTGGGATTCGACTTAATTGACTAAAGGATTAGTTTACCATATTCCATGTCTGAAGATTCTAAACTGATCGGATTGAGTTTCAATAGAGTAAATTAGCTATTCAGCAAGTTATGATGAAGTAAATCTAGAGGAGCTCAGATTATCTACATGTAATATTTCACTGCAGCCAGAAAGGAGAGAGAATGAACCATTAAGTTGCAAGGATAAAGGCAAGGTATCAGAGCAAGTAGGACAATAGGAAAAAATGGAATGCTACAGAGTCTACTTTATTTTCTATGGAGAAGAGAACTAGCCAAATGCTTCACTGATATACACACTACACCCAAGAGGAATTTAAACATCAAAAAGAGAAATTCATATATTTTGTTGTACAATTAAAAAGAGCCAGTTTGGTGTAGACTAGAAACCAAAAGATTGTGAGTTCTAGAACTTCCATGAGAATAAAAATTGACTACATGACTTTGGGCCAGTCATTCTCTCTCAGCCTGACCCACCTCACAGTTTGTCTATTGTGGGAAAACAGAAAGAGAAATGAGTATTAGATATGTACACTGCCTTGAGTTATGTATAAAAATGGGAGGGTGAGGGGAGGATAAAAAAAAAATCTAATATTTTTTTTTATTTTAAAATGAAAAAAGCTTGGTTTTTTTGTTTTCTTTCAAACCACAATATTAGACATTCTTTTGTTTTTAACACCAGCTGTCAAATGCCTACCAGCACCAGTGGTTTATGTGGCACTTCCTCCCACTCCTGGCCATACTAGATGGAAATTCTTGGAACTGCAGCCCAAGGTGTTGAAAAAAGATCAAGTTGGAGAGAGCTGCAATAATACTTATAAAGGGCTGTGATTGAAATGGCTGAAAGTGAATTATTTAAATTTGCATATAAAATTGACCCCCTTCTTGGGGACGTTTAAAGTGCATGCTTTTTATGGTTTTGCTTTTATTCCTTTATTGTTCATTCTAATTAAAATCTTTTTTTTTCTGATGTTTTATTGCAACAGATCCAGAGAACGTTACTTGCGTTAGGATACAAAGGGTTAGGATACAAAGGGTTTAAAGGGTTTTAAACTTAAACTTAAATTTTAAATTTAAATTTATATTTAAATAATTTATTTAATTATTTTAATACTACTTTAAATGGATTTTAAAGTTAATTTTAAATTTATCTTTTTAAATTGACCAGCCACTATCTAATTA
>JAEANM010022662.1:0-11550 GCA_017656035.1 Myanophis thanlyinensis
TAAAAGAGAAAACCATTGGTAATAAGCAATTAATAAAATTGTCATGAATAGTTATGCAACTATGAATCAATGTTTACAATCAAAGTGACCATATTTATTGCTTTTTGTACCTGTCTTTCAATCATGCTATAAAGTTTGGCTTCTTTTTTTTTTGTCTTTTCAAATTACACCTTCTATTCTAATAATATTTTTATGTTACATAAAACCTGAAGAAAAGGACATTTTGATGTTTTTGCACATACTGTATACTGGTATATTAACACAACTATTTGCCTTCAATCCCTTTTAAAGTTATTTCTGTTCTATTTTTTGCATTGCATTGAAATACCACAGCCATTTTCAGTTAACTTGTCTTTACCAAAAGACAGAAAAATATCTTACTTCCAACACAGGAAGGACATCACTTCCCATTTATATTCAAATTAAAATTAATAGTGATGGAGTTATAAGTCAAAAATTATTGGCCATAGTATACCTACTTAGTTGGAACATAAAAGATTTAGAATTGGATCATTACAAATAGTTGCTAAAGCCTGCTATTACCTAATGCATTTGAAATCGCACCAATCAGATATTTAACCAGGCAATCTTTTATTTGTAGGTTCATTGAAGAAAAAAAAGTATCTTCAGGGATGCAGGTGATGAACATTCAGTAACCCAGTAAATTGAGGGGAAACTAAAACATTGAAATAACTTTGGAGACCATATTTTAACTACTATTATTTTTACCTCATTGAATTAAAAGAAAATCTATCTGACATTTTTAATACTGAATGATACTTTGAATGGAACTGTCTCCGTGCTTGGGTCAGGGAAAAATTGTTCGCCCCAAGTGGTTTCAGATCTGGATTCCACTAGATGGCAAGAATGAGATTTCTGTCTTCTGTTATTGTCTTGTAGCAAACATTTTGAGTATTTTATCAAATGATCAAAATAAGTCTAGTTCTTTTTTTAAAAAAAACCCCATACACATTCCTGGACCATAAGTTCTTTACCACAATTTTGTACACATTGTGGGCTAATCCGTTTATCATTTACAGAACTTCGTTTAGCTATAAATTCAGTTGAAAAAAACGTAGCTCAAGAATACATTAGGCTAAATGTTTTGTCCATTAATAATGCTCTTCTGATTATTTGCACATAAGGAGTCCCGTGGTTTTCTTGATCATGCACCTTAATATTTATTTGTAAACCCAGATTCATACAGGTGAGATGGGTATTGTAGGAATGTGATAAATAAATCATATAAATAAATGAATAAATAAGCAATGCTCTTCTAATTATTGAATAAATTATTGTTAATTTTAACACCGTGAAGGTAGTGAAAAGTAGCATTCATTTCACAGGTGCTTGGTACTTTCACTCTATGGAAACTCAACTCCCTTTCCTTGGATTATCAGTATGGATAACTGCTAAAATGTTTACTGTCTGGCCAAAATTATCACAGACCTGAGCACTGAGCCATGATAAGTGGAAGGAGTGTGTTGTGGGGTGGGGAAGAAGGAATACATTTCAGAAATGATAATGCAAAGTGTGACTAAAAGCAACATCTTTTAGTCTGCATCAACTATCTGATGTTTTTGAGGAGTGCAAAATAGATATTGTAAAATCCATCAAATAACGTATGCTATAACTATACAACTTAATAAAACTACTTCTTGCTAAAACTTTAGCAAATGAATATTTTTGCCTTTCTCCTTTATTTTTGAGTACTGCAAAAACATCCTCTAGGGAGAACCAAGTTTGCTTTCTTGTAAAAACTCTCAAATAAAGGGAAAAAGCTGTAAGTCATATACGCTCCTCATATAGAATAATGGAATCACTACA
Organism: Myanophis thanlyinensis; assembly: GCA_017656035.1. Taxonomy (NCBI): domain Eukaryota; kingdom Metazoa; phylum Chordata; class Lepidosauria; order Squamata; family Homalopsidae; genus Myanophis; species Myanophis thanlyinensis. The sequence continues at coordinate 1,828 of JAEANM010022662.1, forward strand.
TATCTCATAAAATTGTAATTCTATACCTGTCTACAAGCTCTTCTACACCTCCTATTATGAAAATCAGTGAGTACCTTCCTTGAAAATTAGTATTATGAGAGCTGGGGATAAATTGAAATTCAAAAAATCACACCAGTTGGAAAAGGTGGGAGAAATCCAGCATTGTCCAGTTTTCAGTCATTTCATTAATATTTTTTCTATCACATACAAGCAAAAGAAAATAACCTCACAAAAGTAGACTGGAAATTTAAAAAAAAACATCAAAACCATTCTTGTGGTGCTCACAAGAAATTATTTGGCCTAGATTTAAACAAATCATTAAGCTTTTATCACAAAGAATATTTTTCATCCATCTTTCAATCATGTCAATAAAAAGCCAGTTTGCAAATGGAAAATTAAAAAACAAAACAAAAGAAAAACACAAAAAAACACCATGTCTGTAAATGAAGATTGTAAATCTATGGTTCCTCTATCATTACAATGATGAGGAACAGAGCTATTTCCTTATTTATTTTTGCTTTTCCCAATGCATAAACACTGAGTGGATTTCAACATTGTAGGATCTATTGTACATTGCTATCACCTAATTTGGGATGAATAGGACCATAAAATTTAAGTATTAACCTTGTAACTTAAACAACCCCCCAAATGTGCCAGGCTTTATAGTTGTATATTTATCATGAAACAGTAAAAAAAAAAAAAAAGGTAGGGGAATATTTTATGACTCACTGTTGCAACTGACACCTATAATGAGGAAAGAAGCAACCTTTGATCTTGATCATACATACTGTATACTGTAAGGAATTTAAATAATTTTGCTCCTGCTTTGTTTTATTCTTCTGCTTTTGTTACATAGCATTCCATCCTCCCTTCAATTTCCCATTCTGGACATAATCCATATATTAGGCTGAAAAAGCTGATCATTCCTTCTTTAATAATAGGAATAAATTTTCCCCATAGTGATGGAATTATTGTGGCAGTACCCATGATTTGGCATAATTAACTTGATAAAGTAACTTGTAATGAAGATGGAAGAAAGGGAAACCTCATTGCAAGAGGAGGGGGGACAAGAAGGAGAGTTGTTCTATTTCTTAATGATCAGTTCCAATTTTTCCAGTCAGTCATCTCACCATTTTCAAAAAACTAAAACTGACAGTGAAATGCAATCTTTTTCTGACTTCCACTTCATTCTGGAGAACAAATGCACTTCTTTCTGTCTGGAGACATCCACTCAGTGGTGGAATTCAATTTTTTTAAATACCTGTGGGTGTGGCTTGGTGGGCGTGGCTAATATTACTTATTAAATATCATGTGACTGGGTGGGCAGTTTCTGTAAGTAGGGCAATAAAGATTAGGCTAGAAACAACATCAGAATGGTTTTTCCTGCCTTCCTTGCAGGATTAACTCTGTAAGGTGGAAAACAACAAAAGGAGATGTCTTCTAACAACCGGTTCTCCAAACTGCTTAGAAAATTTACTACTGGTTCTAGTGAACCTGCTAGAACCTGCTGAATTTCACCTCTGCATCCACTCATAACTTATTGGACATAAGTATCATTTTGATTAACATCAAAAATTGCTCCAAATATTTCTGTATATATTATTGACAACATTTTAAGTTAACAACAGTCAAGGAACAGAAATCCCATTGCAGGGATCCCAGTAATATTCTTTATTGTCTTGAGAACTTACCAGGAATTCTTTTTTACTTTTTTCTTATACCAAACATTATCAAGCAACATCATTTTGAGTTTCTTTGTCAAGCCATCCTTTTTCTTACATCCAAGTTGTCTTTTTTCTGAAACCCTCGCTTAACTGTTCACAAATTGCTTCCCCAACGTTATCTTTTTTCCTTATTTGATATGGTCATTAGATTAATCAATAAATAATAAATAGTATTTATTAAATATTAAACTGAAGCAGAATAAACTGGATGTTTCTTTCACAGTTATTATTAATTGCACCTCCTGAAGGATGACTATGATATGAATGACGGCTATTATTGAACAAAATGATGATCATGAATCTAGAAGTTTGCTTTGGTATTTCCGGGAAAAGGTTCTTTCATTGTTCATTTCTTAAATAAAGAAATGGATTGAAAATAACATTCCCAACACAACACAGCAATTGAGCCCACTGACTAAGTCATGACAATTAGTTTACATACATGGAATTTTTGTCAGCCTGTATACAAAGGAAGGTTCTATGTCAATAAATTCTTAGCCCTTTTTAAATATTTGACTGCTCTTGTAAATTGTGCATATAAGATGAAGCTGCATTAGGTTGTCCTCCCCATACATAATATTGGGAAGTGTGTAGTATTTGTACTTTTCTAGACTGATTTGGTATTGCTGAAAGAAACGTGTACAGTAGAAGTAAATCTATAAAGAGGAAGGTAAATGCAGTTCGATGCCTTCAGTTCTATACAACCATCATTATGAAGATCGAGAAAATGTCCCATTGGGTCATTATGATCCTATCCATCCCAAATTAGGTAATAGTAATGTACAATAGGGATATTTTCTTACCCAAACAAACAAACAGGATCACCCCAGGCAGACAAAAAGCAGTGGAAGCAGGATCAATTTTCAACTTCTTGTTGGCTTCACTGTTGATTTTTCTTGTGGGAACCTTCCTTCCTTCCCTCCCTCCCTTTCCCTCCAAGATATTCAGTTTTAACTGCAGCAGTGCTGTACATTAGTTGGTTCACTTCTTGCAGTGAGCTGGTGCTTATATACAATATTACCATTTTAGTATCTTTTAATACTTGTGCTAGCTGTTTCTTTGGAAGAAGCTTCAATGCAAGCGATTTTATTATGTTGCTTTTGTGCTGTTTCAGGTGCTGTTATTCATTGTTTTAATTCAACTTGTTGTTTTAGTTAGAGGGCTTCATTTTTTCTGAGGAGAATTTAGAGAAGAAGATACCTGGTTTGGGAATAAAAATGATTCAATAATTTTGCTGACTTACTCTACTGACAACTCCTGCTGGTTTGCATCTATGTAATGACCTACTTCTGGCAAGGATTTGATTTCTTTGCCTTGTGTCTACTTTCGCATTTTTTTCAATTCTACTGCTTTGAATACTTTATTTCTTATTATAAACCAACATTTATCTGCTAGTCTCTTGTGTTATTTCAGATTCTAGTTCTTTCCAGAATTGGTGCATTCTTTTAAGATATCCTCTTCTTATTAGACTTGATCTCTAACAGATCATTATTTGTTTTCAGTCTTCACATATTTGTATTGGGTAAACATCTTTTTCTGTAGTAGTCCTGTAGCTGTTAACCCTGCTTGCTCAGAAAAAGTCTTGAGTTTTGTAGCCTATTTGTCAGCAGATATCTAGGAATGCCAACACCTTCTGCAGTCCTTGTTGAAAACAACTAATCCAGTATGAGTTTCTGTAAAGTACATCTCACCATAATTTTTTATGGAAGAGGTATTCTTCATTTGGCTACTCTGATGAGACTTATCCAGTATGGTTGAAACTCTTTCAAAGGTTTTATCCTCCCCTGAAGGACTGCAGTGTAGACTAGGCTCCTCATAGTACATTCCAGGCAATGTGACTTTGCCACAGCTAAATTGTATATTCATTCTGGCTACTGGTCCTCAGAAGGATTTCCCAGCAAGAAGAGGGAAACTTAGTACCGAAAATAAAAACAGTGATTAATGCTATGTTCTGTTGGGCCATATGAAATAAATAATTAAATCCCCCTCTGAACATGCAAGTTGCACAACCATGTCAAGTGTGTATTATTGTTGCTGTAATTATCATTATGCAATTTTCATTCTGATATCATAATGTACATGTTATTCTTTTTTTTAATTTGTCAAACAGTTATAAGATAACAAGTATAGGTATGAACATGAACATAACAAAGGCAGTAAGTACAAGTAAATGGAGATAGTAAGAAAGGGACAGTAGGCATGCTGGTGCACTTATGCACGCCCGCTTTATGGACTTCTTAGAAATGGGGTGAGGTACACGGTAGACAGTTTGAGGTTGAAGCTGTGAGGGTTTGAGGATGTAATAATGGAGTCAGGTTGAGCATTCCAGAAGTTGACCACGCTGTTGCTGAAATCGTATTTTCTGCAATCAAGTTTGGAGTGGTTTACCTTGAGTTTGTAATGATTGTTTGCCCATGTATTATTGTGATTGAAACTGAAGTAATTGTTGACAGGTAAGATGTTGTAGCAGACAATTTTGTGTACTGTGCTTAGATTGGACCATAGATGGCACAGTTCCAGATTGTCCAAGTCCTGAATTTCAAGTCTAGTGGAATAAGGGATTCTATTGTGAGTGGAGTACTCTTCTTGTGAAATATATCTGGACTCACTCAATCGTGTTAATGTCCGATATACAGTGTGAATTCCAGGCTGTATTCAAGAATTGGTCTGGCAAAACTTTTGTATGTCCTAGTAAGCAGTACAGTGTTATGATGTACATTTTATTCTGATATCACCATGGCTTATTAGAGATGCCTCTGCCTTTCACAGAAACAATGCCAACCCAAACTGTGCACTATGGCAAGGAGAAGTGGTTTCCCCCCACTTTTTACCAAATTTCATCACCATCTTTTTTGGGAATGTATATTCTTTTACAGATTTCTGAAACCCTAATAACCCTAAAATTTTCCATTGCTTTTCCAATATTGATTTATGCATTTTTGTTTAATTTTATTGAGAATAGTGTGCATGTTTCCAGTTTTGTTATTATGCAGACTTTATAGATGCTTCCAGGTCTTTTGTTTGAAGAAAAAAAATAAAAATATTAATAATATTGACTTAAAATCCTGAAATGGACGCCTTCTATACTAGGCACAGTTATGGGTGTAATTGGAAAATCACAGAAGAAAATTCAAGCCAACATTCAGGACCTTTGGCAATATTCTTTTCCTAGAAAAAATTGGAGAGAAGCCGGAAGGACAGACCATGGATTTTGGCAGAGGACTTGAGAGATCTGTGACAGAAGCCAAGATATTAGCACTAAAGTGGAATAAGCTAAAGAAATGTTGGCTAAAGAAACAAGCAAAACTTGCTTAAGGTTCATAAAGCATTTGCCCACTCATGATTATTAGGTTTATTCTTCACAAGGAAGCCTCATATGTATTTTCAAGTTTTCATGCTGCTAATGTGTATAGGGATTGGAACTGGGATATTACCAAGGAGTAGAACAGTATTTCTCCTTCTCTACAATGGGTTGGGAATTCTATGAGTTGAAGTCTACATGGCTTAAAGTTGTTAATTTGACATACATAGGGATAGAGGAATAAGGAGAAGGAATTGTATGATTAGTTCCTGGAACAGGAGAACTTGAGGTAAATGTATTTCCAAGTCCTTTTTTTTCAATATTCCTTCAGTATTGTTTGATATCAGCATAATTTTATTTTTATTGTAAAAAATATTGCCAATGTTTTCTAGAAAAGAGAGGGGGAAGGAATAATTTGTTAACTGTTAAGTAATTCTGTAAAATATAAAAAGTACTGTATCTGTAAATATTTAACATTTATTCTTCCACTATTCACCAATGAATGAATTACAAATATATGTATGCTTGAAATATATGGTCTGATTAAGTTTCTACTTCCAAATCGGAAGTAACCCACTATGTGAATGATTGCATAAATGTCACTGTAATTCAAAGTATTCTAAAATGTCAATTGTTAATATCTTCAATAGAATTTCCCACTGCAGTCTTGAACCCTTAACAACTTTTATGCTGATAATTCCAATGAAGCTCGCACCAAAAAAATAAAAAATAAAAAACCAGGCCACATGGGATAGCAGACTTATACTGACTTAAACCTTGAAATTTTCCTTGGTTATCTGTGATAATGTCCAATTAGCGTAATGGCACTCATGCATATGCAACTGAGTGCAAGACAGCAGTCTAAGAAATAACTGATCTTTGTTGGTAGTGGCTGTATATCAAATATATCAAGAAATGTCCTTGCTCTATGTCCTAAGCTAACATTTGAAGATTTCCCCCCCTTCTAACCAAGGTATTTGAAGATCAAGCCTAAGGGCCAAACTTTCCTCTCAGTTACACATTCACCTGTGTAAATTGACAGCAGCACTTGCCCTTGGGACTTTCAACTTGATCTGATATTTGATGGGCAGTCACTACATCCATCCGAACACCAGACTGATGTGCTCCTGTCAACCTTGGAATCACAGGAACTGCCACACTTGTTTGGAAAGAGGAAAAAGCAGCAAGAAATAGCTCTTGAAAGCTCCCACATGCTTCCCTCCTCCCAGGGATGTTTTTTTTTTTTTTAAAGCAGAACAGAAAGCTTCTGTACTTTTAATAAAGCTGTAGGACAGCCTGAATCTATTCATTCACTGCAACATAATGGGTGAAATGTAGACTAGCTTTTATAGCTGCAGTAGAATGCACTGCTTAGCTAATAAGAGAGTGATTCTTGCATATCTGTTACAAGGTGATTCAGTTCTAACCCTGAAAATATCTAATTATAAACAACACAAGGGAATTTTTCTTTGTAATATATGTTTTATTAGTAATTTTCTTTTAACCTCCATATATATTTAGTGGACACTGTATTGACTGGATCAATCTATTTTAACACAATGCTGACAATAATAATACAATTTAATATACATAGTCCAAAGTCTCTTTCTACCATTTCTGTACCAATAGATATTCCCTCTGGTTTGCCTTTAATCTTTTTCTGCCACATCATTGAAGACCCATCCATATTCCTTTCATTATTTTGGGGAGACTTCCCTTTTTTCCACTCTATTCTATTGTAGACTCTTGGGGAGGTATCTATTTGATTCATGCTTATTATTCTTGTCCTGCAATATCTTCATCTTCTTGTGCTTGATTTTGTTTTGTCTTCTCTCCCACTCCTAGTTTTCCCTCTGTTTTCTGAGTATTTTGTTCCTTTTTTCCCCCATTTGTTGAAGGTCTTCTACACTTGCATCTCTCTATTTAAACAATCCCCTTATCTCCTTGTGATTCTTTGTCATGATTTCATATAAACTTTTAAACATCAATAACATTTCTTCATTCACCTCTATTGTTCCCTGTTGAGTCATTTTGCAATAGTTTAGTATCTTAAGTATCAATATAACCCTAGGACTGCAATATCCCAATATCTGAAAGCTCCACAATTACTAAAGTTTAATCAGTCCCAAAGTTGTACCCTAATTAATAGTCCTTAGAAGTTGTTTGGCAATTTACAGTCTTTATAATGTCCCAATTTAGAGAAGAAAAATAAAAAGACTTTAAAATTTGAACAATTGGGAAATTGTTCAAATTTTCAAGTCTTTTTATTTTTCTTCTTTTCTTTTTCTTCTATTGTTTGTTTGCTTGTTTTTTCCAATCTCATAGGATGTTCTGTCAGATAGCTTGAATAGTTCAAATCCAAATTTGCACAAGTTTCTTCCAATCTTTCAAATCTATCATTCAGTAAATGGTTTTAATAAGAGTTTATTTATTTGCAATTCAATTTGTCTTAGAGAATTTCAGAAAGCTCACTAGAGGTTTCCAAATCTCCAGACCACCTGCCCAAATAGAGTCAAGTTAGGTAGCTTTATAGGTGCTATTTACTTTCCCTTAAACAATTTGACAATTTCAATTATATTCCCATGATGTAATGCTCTTCTTCCTTCAGTAGATGTCTCTCCTGCTTCCAATTCCAGCATTAAACAGTGTTCCACTGCTGATTATCGATAGAAGGGGATTAAAAATAAAAGGCAAATTCTCCCAGTAATTAGTTTCCAAGTTGTTATAATTCTTTTTCAAACTTTCTTTGTTTTAAAGTTTCAATTAAACATTTCTTTCATCTCTGGGTCTATTATGTTTCTCCATATATCTGATTGCCACTTTCTTACCATTTAGAGATAATATTTTTGGAACATTTTAGCTTGGATAAAATCTCTAATGTAAAAGTTGGAAATTGTCTCACCCAGTTTCAATACTCTGTCCACACACCACTCCAGCATAGATCTTATTGTCCCAGTTGTCACAGCTTGTGACTTGCCAAAATGGCCATTGTCCCTGCTGCTGTTCAGGAGAACTTTCTTAGGACCAAATGAGGAAATTGCAATTTTCCTTGTGGTCATAAAGCACAATTTCTTTCTTCACCACCCCTCCATGGCAGCTAGGACTCTACAGGGTCTCCCAGCAGCCATTACAAGCTCGGTTTTATGGAACTCGATAGAACTCCGCTATTTTTCAGCTGTTCTTGCTGCGACGTCAACCGGAAGCCAACGCAAGGGGATTGAAGCTGTACCATACCCAATTTTCTCTAGCTCTTAGGTCTAGAAAGATGAAGGACCAAGAGATCAAACTGATCATGGGCATTCCTTGAAGAATATAGTCCAGTGGGGAAAAAACCAACTATACATTCAGACTGAAGAATCTAGAATCAGCTTGTGCTAGCTCATGAGAACTGATTGTTAAGTTTTCTGGAATGTTACAAGCCAGATGAATGCATATGTGAACCTTAACATCTAATGCCAATCACCTCTTTTGCAGTGTGTGGCACAGCAGAAGGGCAGCAATGGAGTTGTTACTAACCATTTACTAACTCATCACTACCTTCATTTCAGAACAATGAGCTATCCTAATAAAAGAAAAATCCAATCTACATTAATCAGAGTGTTAATACCAGTAGTTATTTGGGAGGGAGCATAGAAAGGGCAAATGATTTAGATTATCAAGGAAATGGGAAGTAGATATTTGTTTATTTTACGTATGATTAGGATCATAGAAGTAAATTTTCCTTGGGGATTGTAAATAAGCTATGATTTGCATTCCGCAAGTGCTCTTCTTTCAAAGAACTATGAGAGATGGATTAACAATAAAGAAGAGATCAAAGGGGGCACTTGCACACAATTTGTTGAGACCCTAATACTTGATTATGAGGAGTGACATGATTCTGGGGGCTGGACCTTAGGATTCAGTGATTGAGTTACTGTTGAATTCCTGATTAGGAATCAAGTTGTTGCCTGAAGTCCTTCTCACTCCAGCTATATAACATAACAAGGGTGTTTTATTAACTTCAGCTTACTTGGAGTAGAAAGATTTGATGTTGATAACATATTAACTAGCAACGTTTGTGCTATGTGTTTTTGATGGGCAGCCCTTGAAGAAAAGTCATATTTCAGAGCTGGATATGAATGTAGTAGCATGGATAGTGGTACTTTTTTGAGGTTCAGGATCCACGTTGTATTGAAATAGCTTCAGTGGCTACAACTTGAAGATACTCATTACTGCGTAAAAAAATCTTAAAGGATTACCTTTTACAGTTTGCTCTGCACTCTCAGGCTTTCAACCTATCCCATCAGAGTCCATCATAAGGATATCCAATATCAAGAGAAAATGCTGCTGTTTCTTCAGAGGGGCAAATAGACTTTGCAGTTTGGGAATTTTACCCAGGGATTTTTAGAGATTATACATGTATTATAGGGTAGGGTTTAAAATCCTTAAATGCATGCTTTATAGAGAAAGAGAGAGAGAATATGCATTCTCTCAGAGCCATTCAAAAGTGTATGAAAATGAGAGATGAACTTATAAATAGTTAAACCAAAAATAATGTTTCTGAATGTATGTGCCTTATGTAAAAGATTGTGTGAATCTGAGTATCAGACCTGGCTTGCATTACCGAGACCTGGGTGGGCCTGGAGGGGGGTGTCCCTCTGGTTGAACTTTGCCCTCCTGGGTTTCGGGTTTTTCATCAGCCGAGGGCCCAGGGTAGGG
>JAEANM010022663.1:0-11550 GCA_017656035.1 Myanophis thanlyinensis
AGAGACAGAGAGACAGAGAGACAGGGACAGGGACAGGGACACGGGAGAGGGAGAGGGAGAGAATGAATTGGGATTTGGAGTCCTGCCAATTTTATTTCCTCCCCCCCCCCCTTCCTCTCCACATCAGCCTATAGAAACTGCCAGTACTTTTTGGCTTCAAGAGCTCATAGTGTTCCCCTCCCCTCTTAGGGAAAATAGGCTGAGACTTTATAAAGTCTCTTTATAACATTGAGACTTTGCATCAGGAAGAAAAAATTGTGTGCTGCCAGAATTTACAGGAAGGAGATTTACCCATTTCAGTGGCTTACTGGGATTAAATAAATTGTACATGCTGGGTCTTTCCTTTTTGGAAAGGCATTTGATACAGTTTGGTACATAGATACAGGATTCTGCAAAATCAAGGGATATGTTGGATAGAGGCAGCAACAAGTTCTATTGTTGCAAGCAACATCCTCCATAGGATTTTAATTTTCTACTTTAAGGTTGAAGGAACATTTCAGAGGTCTAGTGCTTTGCTGGTCTGAAAATGCAAAGAAAAAAAACTATAAGAAAAAAATATCACCAAGTATTTGTACATCGTGACACTTGATTTCTTGTAAGCTTCACCCATTTGCACTTGCAGGAGGTCATGCCTGCAGAATTGTTTATCATATTCCACCTTTATTTTTTATAAACAATTCCAGATGGTGAGGGCACCTAATTTTCCTCCTTCCTCTTATTTTCTCCACAACAACAGGCGAATTGGGCTGAGAAAGAGAATGACTGGCTCAAGGTTACCCAGCAGGTTTTGTTGCCTAAAGCAGGACTAGAACTCACAGTCTCCAGATTTCTGGCTGGTGCCTAAAACATTAGACCAGAAGAGGGCACATGGGGGTACCCACAAGTTCTTTTCTTTTTGTGATGGTCTATGGACTCAGACAAAATGAAGGCCTCTAACCCAAGATTTTGGTCTTGGTGATATAGGAAAGAATGCTGTGGCATGCATCTTTAGCAGTGCCATATTGAATCAAATATATTTATAATTCAGACATTTATCATGGACAAGGAAGCAAAACACTGACTATGATTTCTTCTGCAGGACCATCATTTCAAACTATGTTTCTTCCAAATCTATTCTCCAGGGACATTTTAAGGAAGTGATTAGGTGTTTCCAGGCTTGACACTGACAGTAAAATGGGTTTAAGAATACCTGCACAACAGGATAATGCACAACAATGACTAAGAAAGCTTCAGAGCCAACGCAAGATATGACAAGTGAGATGGCTTAGCTAATCCATCCTGAGCCATGTTGTTGCTGTTCATATTTCAGCTGAGTTGTGATGAATGGCTAAAGAAGGACATGCTCAATAAAGCTTTGCTTTGGTCTTTAAAAGGAGTCAAAGTGAACAGGGAAAAATTATGTCCTTTGCTCCCCTCTTTTTTGTCCTAAATGCAATAATGATTACAAGATGTGGGAAGCATATCTGAGCAGCCAAGATATGACTATGTGAAAACATTGTGAGGAAATATAACAATAGCAATAACACTTAGACTTATATTCCACTCCATAGTGCTTTACAGAACTCTGTGAGTGGTTTACAAAGTCAACCTATTGCCCCCAACAATCTGGATCCTCATTTTACTGACTTCAGAAGGATGGAAGGCTGAGTCAGCTTTGAGATGGTCAGGATTGAACTGCTGTCAGCCAACAGAATTAACCTGAAATACTGCATTCTAACTACTGCACCGCCATGGCTTTAGCTATGTACACACTAGATCCTTATATCACAAATGGTGAATTTGGTGCTAGCAAGCCTGATTCAGGATCAATGCAAAATTTAAACATCACTTAGCTGAGAAATAGTCACTCCTGATTTTCTAGATTATAGCATGGCCTTTGACTCCGTAATAAGTGACAGATGGAATTCAGGCACCACCTCACCACATCAATCAATCCCCACCTCCTTAAATTGGCAATAATATTACATGTTGATATTACCACACATATTAAAGACAATTGAAGTGACAATTTAATTGAATCTATGTTTGTGTGGTTTTCAGTCACTGTTGACTCCACTGCTAACTTCCTGGACAAGTCCCTGCAGTTTTCTTGGCATGATTTTGGTGGTGGTTTGCTATTGCCTGCCTCCTAGGACTGGGAGATTGTAAGTGGTCCAAATGGCCATTCAGATATCTTGTGCCTAATGTGGGACTAGAAATAATGGCTTTCCAGTTTCTAACCTAGTAACTTAATATATACACCAAAGTGGGTGTCCTGACTAAAAATACTAAAAAAAATAAAAAATAAACAAGGATGTCCCACTAATGTTCTAGATGTATTTCAACAGTATCATTCTTTTCTAGTTTTGCTAAGCCAGAATTTCATTCTTCGTTTTTTACCACTACTTCATTTCTATTCTTTATGCTGATGATGCAGCTATAACCTATATGCGTATGTACAAATGCCTTAAAGCTCTTTTGTCTTACTGCTGTAGGGAATACCTCAACATTAATTACTCTAAACAAAAAGTTTTTAGTATTCTCAAGAGAGTATTTTAAGTCTCCAATTAGTTAGAAGATCAGTGGAAGACTTATTGCACAGATCAAAACCTTTAGTATTTAGGTCTCCATTTTCAATTTACTGCTGGACCAAACAAGGAGTGACCTTAATCTAAGAGCATCCCTTGTGATCATTAAATGTGCGAGCAAGTACGCTAACAGTTATGTCCCAGCAATAATTAAATTATTTAAAGCCAAAGTTCTGAATTTGATGTTAAATGATACTCAGTTGTGCATCTATGAGAACACCGCAAACTTAAAAACTATTTAGTCAAAATTCCTGGAAGTTATACAATTTATCTTTCATTCAACTCTTAGCACACTTGTTCAATTAGAATTAGGTTGCATCTTCCTTGGGGTTCATTTGATCTAGTTAGGTTCTGTTTGAAACAAATCTGTCAAGACTAAAGGGGATTTTGAATATGCAGTTTCTCTTTTATTTCATGCTAGAAGTATTATGTAGTTTGGTCCATCTTCTTGGTCCAACAATTAATCAGTGGAACAACTTACCTTCAGAAGTTGTAAATGCTCCAACATTGGAAGTTTTTAAGAAAAGATTGGATAATCATTTGTCTGAAGTGGTTTAGGATTTCACGCTTAAGCTGGTTGAACTAAAAGACCTCCCAACTCTGTTATTCATATTCAAATTCCCTTGTTTGGGTTTGTTTTGTTTTGGTTTGTTTTTTTCCTAAGAAAACAAATTAATGATCTGTTTATACTATGGGTTTTTTATTCTACTAATATTCATCACAGCTTTTGATTTTTAAAAAAAAATAGTGCCCAAATTTAAGCAGAGGATTTAATATCAAGATATGCAAACTGATAGAATCATTGATTTCTATTTTCTCTACAGTTCAAATTCTCCATCCGCTAGACAATTTCATCATATTTTTTTCAACGTTTTACATGTGTCATGCCAAAGATGTTTCAACTGATGCATTGTCCATTAGGGTGACATCAGGCAGATATATCAGCCTTCCTTATGAAAACCATACTTGTCCATGTTTTGATATCAAGGTACTATAAAAACTATATCATGTTTACTACTGAAGTGCCAATTTTACTTTCAATGGTAAACAAATCTCATAACACCATTAATAAAAAAAAATTAACTGCTGTCATTATCAAGAACTTACTACTTTTTTTCTTAAATGTGACCAATTTCTGGATAATTCCAAGAAGGCTGAAAAAATTCTGTAATATACAAGTTTATAGAAGTTCCTTGGTGTTTTTCTCCCACTAATAATTGCTTCAGGCTTATTTTTCCTTTTTCATGATAGGTTTTTAACTGTAAATAATAATATATACTTATTTACCTTGTTTATAACTCTTGGATCTCTAGACCTAAGCAACAATGTAAGCACTACATGACACTGGCTGTAATATAATGGCTATTGACTGATACCTGCTTTCAGTTTTGAAACATATGAACATGTAAGTTGATATTTCCTGTTTCTTTAAATACAAATAAAATAAATGGAAAGATAGAGATTACAAAGCACATAATTATTATTTTATCATTGAAACATGGGTGTTCATGTCTTTCTTGCTTGAATAATTGATAACATGACATGGAACAAAAATATTACTTTATCTTACTTGTAGCATCTATTTATGTTTTGCTAAGAAACAATTTCTGTATATAAAGGAATGCATTTTGCACATGGCCACTAACATCCTTACTACGTGTCTAGTTATGGCAAATGAAAATAAACCACCAAAAATATACTATAAAATCAGGAAATTATGCTTATTTTGAATCGCAACTGGCTGTTTTCTTAAAGGGAGGTCAAATTTGCTCATCAGCATGAATGGAAAAAATCAGATTAATTTCCATCAGTCATTTTTGTATGTATTTAGTGCTTTCTTGATTGATCAAAGATTTGGGGGAAAATTGTTCTATTGTGTGTTGCATCTGCATTTTAATACAGTAAATGTATAATGTCATCATACATTAGATTTTATACTTGACTTTTTATTTATTTATTAATCAAATGTATATAGTTGTCCATCTTTCTGGAGATGACTTTGGGTGGTGCATGACAGCTGTGTTTTTGCCAAAAACTGGGTTTCAATAACCAGAGAAGTGCAATATCTGATTAAAAGCTACATTCCAATATATGCTTATTAATACAGAAAGTAAAAATATTTGTTCAGATGAAAATCCAATGTAGCAGATTCCCAAACAAGCTCCCTTAACACTTTCCCAATTTTTCCATTCTATATATCTTCTTCCATCAGATTTTGTTGGTCTGAAGGAATCAAATATGTATTTGCTTTTAGCTTCCATACATTGCTGTCATTAGAATCTTATTCTTATCTTAAAAATATAGAAAATGCCATTGAAGAACATGCTTCCTGTTAATTCACTGAGACATAATGGCGTCTTGGTATCTGTGGCTTTCTAAGAGTAGGGAATCCAAATCAATCAACACAAGGTAAATGTAGACATGGGCGTCTCAATCCGAAACACTGGTTAAATGCTTTATAATAATAACATTATATATTAAATGAGATAATGCACCATAGAAATTGATCAGGATCACACCTGATCCTCTGCTCTATCTATTCATGAAGCCTTCTCATAATGGCAAAAGGGAAACCTGTGTGTTGGCAAGTGTAGAAAATGAACTAATGCTGATTTCATTTAGAAGGCCTTAGAAGACAAATGAAGAGTCACTCACTTTACATTAGTGAGATTGTATTTTGAGTATGGAATATAGATGACAGTTTTCAGTGCTGAATTACAACAGAGATGTAATATGGTACTGAGTCCAGATTCACCACCTATTGTAAAGGCTTGTTTTGTAAATAAATAGGCAGGGTCTCTGCCAGGGGCTATCAACAGTGTCAAAATGATAAGATGGGAACCTGCAGGATTTTGATCATCTTGATTTAACCCACAATGTTGGTGCTGTTTTACCCTCTGCTGGAATATTCGCTTCCCCACATAATGGTGTATAATTGAATGAATCCACTATGGAAGCTTACGGAAGCCGTTTTTAATATATCTTCTATGTTTTCGAATTTGAGCTCTCAGTTTTGTTTCTAGAACTAACATATCTTCCTACAGATTAAGGGACGTTGTGATTTGTTTCACAACCACTTCCATAAATTTTACTTACTCCAGTTTGGGGGGAAAGGGAAGTTTAAGAGATTTTATAAACAAAGCTGTTGAGTGTTTTTGTTTTAATAAGGTAAAAGGGAAGGAATTCACTTCAGGATATGTCATACCTGCTCACCACAAAAAGAGCAGGCTTGAGTACATACTTTTTTTCACATTTTCCGAGGACATTCGATATAATAGAAAGCCACCTCTAATTCTGGCAAAAATATGAAGACAGCATGAAAAAGTTAGCAGTAACATTCAGTAATTTGTTCCAGGATTTCCTAATTCTAATCAGAGTATATGTGTATGTGATAGGTCAAGCTGAAAATGACACTACAGATTGTATATTCTCTTCAATTTAAATAGATGCAACAACAGATTAAAAGTATTTGGACAACTAATCAAAGTAAAATATGCTTCTCCTACAACCTTGAGTATTCCATATTTACTATATAATTTTATGTGTATAAACAAAGCATGACAATATTTTTTCTGACTTTCCAATGCCTAATATTCACTGATTTCCTCTTTAAAAAATGTGTTATCCACAGGAATAAAACTACATTCTGCAATATATATTTTTCTTCACTCAGAAGAAAATCATTATAATTTCTCTCTCTGTAAAATGTATGTGTGTGTGTCCACATATATACATTCAGTACATATCTAAACAGAGGGAGAGGTGGGGGGGAGAGAGGAGGGGGATAGGAAGGCTGGTTCTAAGGAAGAAAAGTTCCTTCTATTTAGCCAGCTGATTCTATATAATGCAAAGATTGGGGGGAAACTGTTTTTTTAATTCTCCCTTTTAAATGTGTAGTTTATTTTTTGTTATTGAGAGGCTAATTCTCAACCCTATATCCATATGAAACAGAGTCCACAATAAAGAAAAAATTAAATGTGGATTTCTAAAAGGAAAGAAGTTAACACTGATAAATGCTAAGTTAGGCTCTAAAGGGATTTATAAATATTTTAACTTTAAAAAGACATGATTTTCTCAATTGGCACTGGACTGAAACTTCAATAGTTCTTGGTACTAACCATGGTTGGGACAAATAGCTATTGGAGCCTATTGTTTTTCAAAGATCACAGTTTACCTATCTGGATGAAATATTTTCCTAGCCTCTCCTTAGTTCTCTGATATGAAAGAGAAATTAGCAGTGCAATACTTCATGTCTGCATCATTTCTTCAGTCAAGTTCAAAATAGTTTCTTAGGAGTGCAAACAATATGACATGGTGGACTGTTTTTCTACAGCATTAGAGCTGGTTAAACAGCTAACCTTGGCTCCATATATTTATTTATTTAATTAGAAAGTTCACATTGCTGCCTACTTGCACATTCCTTAGGTGTTTGCACATAGTGACTCAAGATGGTTTACAGGACATAAAAGCATAAAATAAAATAAATAAAAATAATAAAATAATAAACCCCACCCCCACCCCAGCAACAACATTCATACCAGCCATTTAATGGGCTTTGTCTCCCTCTGAGGAGGGAGGCCTGCTGACACCTTCAGGGCCTTCCGAAAAAGTGTTACAGTGGGGGCCACTCTAATATCTAATATAAGACATTAAAACCATGATATTGATTAACAAGAAAGAGTGGTCTTGTACCAACCTATGACATTCAAATACTCAGAAATGTAATTAGGCAAGAAACACTGGTGCGGAGGCAATAACAAAGAGTCAAACAAAAATCTCTAGTTAACTATGAACAATTAATAGGCTTTGGGTTATCCATAGGAATAAAACTACATTCTGCAATATATACTTCTTCACTCAGAAAAAAGTTATTATATTTTCTCCTTCTGTAAAATGTGTGCATGTGTATACATCCACACATATACATTCAGTGCATACCTAAACACACAGAGAGAGTGAGAGAGAGATGGAGGGGGAGAAAGACAGACACAGAGAGAAAG
Source organism: Myanophis thanlyinensis (assembly GCA_017656035.1). NCBI lineage: Eukaryota > Metazoa > Chordata > Lepidosauria > Squamata > Homalopsidae > Myanophis > Myanophis thanlyinensis. The sequence goes on from JAEANM010022663.1 coordinate 7,568, forward strand.
AGAGAGAAAAAGAGAATATAGCTATTGTTGTATAGTTTGTATTAGTCCTAATCACTTGGCCATTAGAAATATTCTCAAACATCATTTGCATATTTAGATAATAAATGCAACAGAAAATGAAACTGGAGCCAGTAAGTATTTTATGCTTAATTAAATACATGACCAAAAATATCAGCATTTCTAATCAGACCTGAGTATGTGCAGGTAGCTATGAAATCTAAAAAGCAATATTCCTTAGGAATGTGTTAATCATATCTATTTATTTAGACAATGGGAGTTGGATTGCTGGATGCTGCCTATAAAAAATGTAGCCTGCCACAGTGCAACTTCATGTAAACAGCAGCAACAATTCAATGTACAGATCTATGTATGTGATATATCTGTTACCATCAATGTGTGAAATTGGGCATTTTATAAAATGCCTAGGAAATCTACCGAATGCCATGCCAGCCATGGGATGTCGAAGTATGAAATGCTTCATATTTCACACATTTCCTAGGCATTATACACAATGATAAAAGGCAAACTGGTCCAGTGTAAAATACTCCCACTAAAATGCCATTCCAGTCTTCCTTGTTGCAACAAATAGGTCAATACTGTTCAATCTTTTTCTCTTTTTTATTTTCAATTAAGAAAGTCCTGTACTTTATTTTGCATTTTTTCTTTCATTTTCATATAGGTCTTTCCAATAGGGTTAACCCTAACCCTAATGAGTGTTTTTTCATATGTTTCATACTTTTATACTTATCATACTAAATATCATTGTCATTCGGCATAATGCCTAGGTATTACCATATTTTTCGGAGTATAAGACACACTGGCGTATAAGACACACCTAGATTTTGGAAGAGGAAAACAAGAAAAAAAAAGTTTTTTGCCCCTGCATATCTTGTATTACCTCTCCCCAGCTCCCAGAGGCATTTTGCAGGTTTCCAGAAGCCTCCATGCGGCTCATTTTTGCCCCCAAATGGTCCATTTTTTGGCCTCACAACCCCCCTGTGCATTTTGTATTACCTCTCCCCAGTCCCCAGAGATATTTTGGAGGCCTTCAGAAGCCTCCGTGCAGCTCATTTTTTCCAAAAAATGACATTCCCCCCCCCCCCATTTCTTGGCAAAAATGAGCCACATGGAAGCTTCTGGAGGCCTGCAAAATGCCTCTGGGGGCTGGGGAGAAGTAATACAAGATGCATGGGGGCCTCATGAGGCCAAAAATGGTTGTAATCAGTATATAAGACACACCACAATTTTCACCCACTTTTAGGGGTGTGCGTGTGTCTTTAGAGAAAGTATGTAACATATTAAAATAACACCGGCATTTCATACTTTGCCCCCCAAAAGTCACACATTCTATAGATTTCCTAGACACTCTATACAATGCCAGCTTTTCACACATTTGGTAACATGTATACATTTGACAGATTGGAAGCTAGGATTGATTACAACTGCTCTAACTCCAGCCCTATTTGAACAAGGCAACCTGCCTCTATTTTAGTTATCTGCATCTAATGATAATCAAGCTGGCTACTGTCATTTGATCATCATGGGGTTATCATTAAAAACAATGTAGGTAGTTAAATAGGCACAAGAATGGTTGGATGTAAGGGGGAATGTGGCAGAACCTGGGGTCAGAGTTAAAAAAAAAAAAGGATGGAAAACTGGAGATAATTCATAAAAATACTCCAACTTTGTGCAAGCCTAGTGTGTACTTGCACAACTGGACTACTGCGAAATAATTGGCTTGTCCAGACAAAACAGGAACTTTCTGTCCATTCTTATCAGCTGGCAGCTAGGAGAAGTCGAAATATTACAGCAAACCACCTTATTTGTTCTTCTTCTTTTTTCTCTACAATGACAATCCTGTGAGGTGGACTAGGATAAGAGATTGACTGGTCCAAATTTAACCAGCAGGCTTTTGGGCCTAAATCAAGACTAGCATTCAGCCACCTGATTTCTAATCTGGCATTTAACCACTAGACCAAACTGCTTTTGTGATTCCTTAGGTGTTTGTGAAGAAGAGAATAAAGAATAGAAACAAAATGCAGAATGCTCTTGACAGAATGAAATTTAAGAGACATTGGCAAAAGTCTTATTTAGAAAAGAAATCAAACACTATATTATAGAGTAGAGTATATTGGAATTCCAAACAGTGTATGAATTTTGAAATATCAATGTTTTGTTTAGATTGCTCAATGATTGCCTTTCAAAGTTGAATAGTAGAAAAAGCCATGCACATCCAAAATGTGTTACGTAATCGAAATAAATCAATGCTAAGCTACTTTGAAAAAATATTTCTTCTCCTTTGACAATTGCAGTTAAATATGATTCAGTACTGTGGCACGGCTAGGCAAAAAGCGAAAACACTTTTAGGCTAGATTAAATAATTCAATTTTGCACAGGTCAGCTCCTACTTCAAGGAGGAAGCTACATCCAGTTCTGGGAAGTACACTATAAGAAAGATTTAAATAACTTAGACACGGCTTGATCTAGAAAATAAGTTCCATGAGTAAATACTGAAGCAGGTTTGAGAAAAGACAATTGAAGGAGCAGAGGTGAAATTCAGCAGGTTCTAACATGTTGGCTAGAACCAGTAGTAAATTTTCTAAGCAGTTTGGAGAACCAGTTGTTAGAAGAAATCTTCTTTTGTTTTTTCCCACTTTACAGGGTTAATCCTGTAAAGAAGGCAGGAAAGAAATATTCTGATGTTATTTCTGGCCTAATCTTTATTGTCCTGCTTACAGAAACTGTCCATTCAGTCACATGAGCCCCCAGCCACACCCACAGAACCGGTAGTAAAAAAAATTGAATTCCACTACTGTGAAGGAGGATACAGTAGCTTGTCAGGTTCTTGAAGGATGACAAAGAAAACCACAAACAGAAAAAGAATCTCTTATTTCTGAATGTGGGACACAGAATAATGTTTTGTTTGTTTTTTTTAGTTATAAAGGGCAGCTCCCAGTAATGTATTAAGAAAAGCATTCTAATAGTAAGGATTTAATATTGTGGGAAACAATATGTTTTACTGGGTATGCCTAAAAAGCTTGCTACATACTTGTTGAAGATGCTTGACAGGAAGTCCTTGACTTACAGCTGTTCATTTAGTGACAATTTGAAGCTACAACAGCACTGAAAATAGTGACTTAGGACCAGTTTTCACATAAGTGCTGCAGCACCCCCAAGGTCACATGATGAAAATTAGCAACTGGCCAATTTGGGCAACAAGGTGCTTGGCAACTGGCATGTATTTGTGACAGCTGCGCTGTCCTGGGGTCATGTGATCACCATTTGCAACCTTCCCAGCTGGCTTCCGACAAGCAAAGTCAGTGGGGGAAGCCAGATTTGTTTAGCATTCACATGGTTCCCTTAAGTGATTTGCTTAATAACTGTGGCAGAAAGGTTGTGAAATGGGGAATAAGTCAGTTACCATCCGCCTTGCTTAGCAATGGAAATTTTGGGTTCAATGGTTAGTTTAAGGACTACCTATATTTTAGATTCCTGCATAGGGCAGGATTGAACTCAAAGTCTAAGTGACCTGTTCCAGTTTGGTAATTTTATAGAAACTGGGACCTTTTTTTTTTTTTTTTAGTGCTAGATGTAACTCTTTAAAAAAGTAAAACATTTTAAGACCAATTGGTGGAATAATCATTCAGCCCTACAGCCTGTTCCATTCTAAGGTCATCTATAGCACTCCTGTTCTAAAAATAAATAAAATGGATGGTGGGAGAGAAAGGGCTTCAGATATATAAATTATGGGACACAGAGTTCTTGAAGTGTATACAGACTTTGGTTTGGCTTTGGTAGCTTCCTCTTGATAGCACTGGGCTTCTGAATGGAAAAATCATAGGTGTTAAATATTGCTGAATTTTAATATTTATATTAGGCTTGAAAATATCAATTTTAAAATGTGAGTTTTTTATATTAGTTTAGTTTGGAAACTGAGTATCTTGATTACTGTAAATTGTCTTAAGTATGTATGTATGTATGTA
>JAEANM010022664.1:0-11549 GCA_017656035.1 Myanophis thanlyinensis
CAGAAAATGTTAAAATTTTTAACGTATTTTGTTTTAGTAATAAATCGTAATCGAATTAATGGGTTTCATTTATTTTGTATTTGGCATAAATCTGAGCCATTTCTAATAGAAAGTTAAATATTCTTCCATTCATATAATGGAAATGTAGTCATTTGCAATATTCAATAGTGGTCTTAATAAAACCAACTATTTCAGAAATACATATCCATGATTAATTTTTGACCCCCATGTGTTGTAGTATTAAAATTTGTATGCCACTTGAGTGTTTCTTGGTGGCTCACAACAATAAAAAATTACATTGAAATCACTGGAATTAAAAGATAAAACAAAAAATATGGCATACACAATGAAGTCTTATTTTCTTTTTCCAAAGGCCTGGGTGAAGTGCCAGGTCCTCGTGGCTGTTCTAAACAACTTGTTCCAGAGGCCAATTGCTACTATAGACAAGGCAGATTTCTAGAATCTGGATAGATGGCATGTTTATCTGAAGAAACCTGAAGTACACCAACCCTGCAGAATCAAGTCAGGCAGATTTGATGGGAGGCATTCCCTCATGTAATCATTGCCTATGTCACATAGGGCTTTATTTGGAATTGCTCCTGGAATCAAACCACCAACCTGTGTAGCTTTCCCATGCTGGTGTATTCTGGACCAGTCGAAGTTTCTGTGTGATCTTCAGGTGTAGTCCCATTTAACAGGTGTTGCAGTAATCAGGTTTGGGGGAGAGGGGCTGACTTGAGACATGAGTGACTGCTTGAAGGGCTTCTCAATCTAGGAACATGTACAACTGGCACATTAGATGGAGTTGTGCAAAGCCTTCCTGACCACAGCTGATTTCCTGCTTGGCAAGCAAGGCACTCAGGAAGATCCCACAATCTCCAGGCACCGGGACAGAATTTTTAGATCTGCACCAGGGTGAAAAATATAATTCTGTATCATCAGCATACTGATGACATCAAAGATTTTAAATTTCTTATATGCTTTGAAGAATAAAGTATTCATTTGTATTGTAGAATGTAGAATGAATTCATTCATTCTGTTGTTAGCATTTATCTAAATTCTATACATAATTTGTTATTAAATATAATCACAATTTCTTACTGTGTACTTCCTATTATGCTACCTTTTGACTTTTCTATATACAGTATAGAAGCATCCCATATTTTTGGAGAGGAGAAGAGCCATTTATTATAACTCACAACAAAACAAAACTACTACTTTTACTCCTCAATATTTTTAGTGAAGAATGAAAGTACACATTTAAAGTTACAGGGTTAAGTGCTGATGTATTGCAGTAATATTAGGTGGTACTTTTATTAAATGTGCTGCAGTGGAACTTCCTATTGGGTGTAATAATGATCAAAACTCTTATTACTTTAAACATAGGAATAGATCAGTTGATATTGATTTCAAAGGAACACATTTTAAATATGTCTGAAATTCACTGAAAATTCAAAGTGCTAAGAGTGACTGATTTCTGATTTTTTTAAAGTTATTTAAATCCAGTATTATTTACAGTTATTCATTGAATATTACTAGTAATAAAAATTATCCAGTTTATTTTCTTAATTGGAACGGACACAATAGTCTAATCCAAGAAGATAAAGATGGAACTTTGAATATTGTTTACTGTATTTTTTATCAATATCCATTGTCCTGATAGTGTTCTTTAATTGACTAATACAATTTTATAAATGAATTAAAAGGAAATAATTGAAGGACTGGAGACTTTTAATTTGATAAAGACTTACTTGATTTAATCATTATCTAATTTGTTTGTAACATAACATTCATAAGTCTTAACAGGAAAAAGAAAAAAGGATAATACACCTGTTACGGAATCTTCCTTCTCCTTCCCCCTTCCTCCTACCCCTTTCCTTCTTTTCCAACTCCACTATGTTGACTTTTCAAAAGGAATCTTTAATAATGCAAATAGTAAAGATGTACTGAATTCTTATCCAAAGTTTGTGAACTACTATCTATCTGCAATAATCTCTTGTCAAGGGAGTATTTAAGTAGCAATGCAATGCAATTTAGGTTCTGCAAGAAAATTTCTTTTGAAGACACAACTATACCTAAAAAACTGTTGGCCTGTATGAGAAAGAAAATAAACTTCTTCCCTATTCCTCCTGAAATTTATGACCTTGTTTCTCCATTAGTTTGCCCCACTTTCTCTGTTATTAAAGCTCTTAAAATCATTATTTGAAGTGTGGCTTGTACCTATTTTTCATCATTGTTATTAAATCTTCTAGTGTGATCTTAATTGTGTTCATTTAGTTTAACATAGATGTAGCAACTTTTTAGCAGAAAGGCAATATAAAATTATAATATAAAGTAATAAATGTGGGGTACCAGTCTTATTTCATTGGCAATTTTCTTTTTCATTCCTGCCTGTTGTCATCACTGCTTTGGCCCAGATGACTGTGACTCAAAGTTGTCATCAAATATTCATAGCATCTGAGTAGACTGAATATCTGGTCTTATTAGTAGATCATTGGAAAAGTTTCATTAAATAAAAGCAAAAGCTTTATCCGTTAAGTAATATCCCAAAAAAGCCTCCCCCCAATAAATTGGGCTGTTAAAATTTCTAATCCATAAAATGAAGATAGTTTTTATGTGTTGCTTATTTTTTTATACTTTACTTATTTTTATACTTATGTACTGTAAGTTACCAACCATCATTTTTACCAGGTTTTGCCTGGCTCCACACCTCTTTTGTTCTTTATAAAGTAGTCTGAGATTTTCTGCTGAACAATTATACATATAAATTATACAAATAAATTAGTTTCAGGTGGTAATTTGCAGTCTCTCCCCCCCCCCCAACCAAAAATGGTCTTGCCCTCTTAACATCTTCCCAGTTATAGGACTGTTATGAGGGGAAATGTGGAAAGAAGTTATTACCTTTATATCTCATTTTGCTCCTAGACAAAAGACAAGATACAGTATATTTTGACTTTGGGCCACTCGCATTCTCTTAGCCCATGACATCAGGTGACAAGACAGGTTGATCAATTCCTGATGCAAGCAATGGATTAACTCTACTAAATCACAAACAACAGGATCTACAATTACAATGAACACAGCATCTTTTACAATCTGCAAATATTATTAACACTCAAATACGTATGTCATGATTTTTCCCTTTTGGTACAAAAAGTCCAGAATGGGCTTCCAATTGTATTGAATTTAGCCAATGTCTTTTTTTTCTAAGCAAAGCCATCAGTTCTGCCATCCCATCCAGCTTTACCAACCACTCTTCCATTGAAGGCATTGTCAAATCCTTTCAACAATGGAGATATAAGGGTCTTGCTGCTGTTGTCATATATAAGAACAAAATACCATGCAATTTTTCCAAACTTTTATCCATCAGCCTTAACAAAAATGTCTCTGGTCTGAATTGTATCTTGACCTTCAATTTTTTTAAAATTAATCTATGTTCAGCGTTTTTACAAGTTCACTAAAAGTGGTGAAAATTTCCATCTTGGTATTTAAATTTTCCAATATACAAGTTCCATTAAACATTTTCTACAATCTGTCTGATGATAAATACCGTCTATGCATCATTTCATATAATTGTCTTTCAGATTGTAACATACTATAAATTTTACCCCCCTGTGTTACATATTTTCTATTTCCTTCATTTATTCATTATATCCAAAATGTTTAACTTTATCATACACTATTCAACTTATTCAAGCTATGTTTCCAGTCTTTTCCTTTATTTAGCAATAAAGTATAATACCATAAATAAGCACGCCATCCAAATTTCTAGTCATGCCCTTCCAAATCCAATATCTTCTATCTCACAGCATCTCCTAATCTTTTAACCAAACTAAGCGGCAAACCACAAAATACACTTAAATCTGATAAAGCTAAACCTCTTTCCTTAGCATAGTGTGGAACTATATACTTAGCTCTTGTTTTTTTTACCTTGCCAAATGAATTTAGATATCTCTTTCTGCCGTTCTTTGAATAAATAGTCAAAATAGTCAAAATCATATCAGACCCCCCATCATCAACAAGAGCCCAGTGGAGAGAGTGGACTGTGTCCACATCTCACAGAACCTGAAATGGACCCGACACACTGACATTGTGGTGAGAAAGGCCCAGAAGTGTCTACACCATCTTAGACGACTGAGAGACTTCAGACTGCTCCCCAAAGTGCTCAGGAACTTCTATGCCTGCACAGTAGAAAGCATCATGACAGGCAACATCACCACCTGGTTCAGAAACAGCACCATAAAGGACAGGCAATCCCTAAGAGGGTGGTGTGCATAGCAGAGCGCTACATCCACACCAAGCTCCCTGAACTACACTCCATATATGACAAATGATGCCAAACCATAGCCATGAAGATAATGATGGACCCCAGCCATCCCAACAATGGACTATTCACCATGATGCGGTCAGGAAGACGCCCCCGCTCCCTGAAAGCCAGCACAGAGAGACTAAGGAAAAGCTTCTTTCCACAGGCAATACGGACCCTAAATCATAAACTATAACAACCCCTCTCTATCACCCCCTAACTTATTCTCCTATCCTGTCTATACTAGTACTTCTTGCTCTACTACCTATGGTCACGGGGCAGTAGCATACACATTTCACTGCATTTCATATCATGTATAACTAAGTATGTGATGAATAAAATTGATTTGATTTGATTTGAAATAGAAGTTTATAAAGGAATAGCATTTTGGATATTCTAGAGCAAGGACTGAACTCATGATTTATTAAATCTGCTAAAAAAGTAGTCATTCTTTTTGGGTGGCATATTTGTTTTTTTTTCTGTATTTTTTATTTTTTGTATTTCTATCTGCTATTTCTCTCTATATTCTGACTCACTTTCTAGTCTCTTGACTATTAGCTTTTGGTTAGTTTTTTTTAAATTGCTTTCAGAAACCTTAAAGTTATAAAAAATAAACCACAGGATCAATTAAACCTGCAAATTAAGTAGTATCAATAACAGATATTCCAAACTCTTTTGTAACCTGAGCCTTTATACTTGGGTATAGAAAATATGAGGTTACAAAAAGAATATTTTGCACATCTTAATTTAGAGGTTCATTTTAAGGTTGAAATTATTTGATTTATATACCAGTGTTTCCCAAATTTGGCAACTTTAAGATAGGTGGACTTTAATTCCCCAGCCTCCACCCTCTGGAAATTGAAATCTTTCCCTCTTATAAGTTGTTAAGTTTGAAAAACACTGATCTATACTTTTGGGTAATATATTCTAAGTAATTGGGGATAAGTAATTTTTTGTACCTTTTGCTTGTAATCTTGGGAACTAGAAACTGAATGCAATACATTCTGATAACCTGTACAAAAATCACCTAACATAATTGGGCATACTGTTATCTGTAAATAGCATCTCCTTTGCTTTGGGGATTGTCAATTTGGTTTCTTTCATGCAGTGTTCAAGGTTTCTTGTTTTTCTCAAAGCAGCGGTCTGTTAGTGTTCAGGAAGAATAACTTGTAAGAGCTCAGAGTGATATATGAAATAGATTTTATCAGTGTTGAGAAAAGAGAGAAATAGTTTAATAATTCACAGTAACAATGGAATTGAATTCTAAAAAGATGGTGTGCTGCTCTTTTTCACTTGAGTTACTCGTAGTATAAAACTTCAGTTCTAAAGCAAACGTGCAATTTACTATCGTGATTTATGGACCTGCACTTTTCTTAAAAGGGAAATCCATAATTCTGTTGCAGGGTGTACATTATTCATTAGGATTAGGATAGTTCCCATTAAAACTTTATGAATGACATGATTAACTATTTGTTTAAAACCTCCTGTAGTACCACTATGTAATTCAGCTACTTTAGTTTCAACAAAAACATGTCTTCTTGATATTGCTAGTCTTTAACATTATAGGTGTAAATGTTGGTCATACTTAATTTAATAATTTTGACGAATTGAAGCCAAATGTGGCACAGGTTTTTTTTATTTACACATAAAAAGCCAAAGTAGTTTTTTCCTGGGCAGATAAGAATATAAATGCAAATATAGATAATTAATTGATAATTAGAACTTACAACTGCAATTGGAACTGGATTTCCAATCATAAATTATTATGGTTGTAAGTTGAGGCATTCATGCGAGCGAATCCAATATTATGACACTTTTTGTGCCATGACAAAACTAAAGAAAACTAGATGGTCAGAATATAACACTTTTAGGTGTTAAAACAAGAGATATAAAGAAGTTCTGAGAAGAGGCACAAAATGTGCAATCTATGAGACATGTGAAATGGGTAAGGATATGTGCATAGAGTGCAAGAGCTTTCAATTCTATAGTTAATTATTTTATTTGCTGTTTTTGCTTGCTGTTTCTCTTGAGTCTTTTCCACACTGGAAAATCTTTCTAGAATCAAGGATCCACAAGAACACTTTCGGTAATTATCTGTTCAGTAATTTAGAAAATTTCTTTGCTAACATATTTTGAGGAGAAAATACATTGATCAACACTATGTACATCTAATTCTTTGTGTGAAATTTAAAAACTTTTTTGTAAGGAGATGGAAGTATAAATATAAATAATATAAAAAAGAAATAACTGTATTCAATCTTTGCAACTGTACTGTTTTAAATGTTTTGTGGTGGTTGAGGACAAAGATCCTGTAAATCTAAAAAATAGTTTTCAATCTTAGAAAACAAACTAAACCTAGTCATGGTCTGTTGCATGGCTGGCATGAATCCATAGATTGCACAATGGGTGGTAGGGAAGCAGCAGCCAGCCTCAGTGCATAGTGACCAGTATAGAGCAATTGAAGGGATGCTGAAAACTTCCTGGCATCTGACATTTATATTTTTTGCAGCCCAGATCTTGGTAACTCTAATACTGATGCAACTTGCTGGTGCTTCTTTGTCCCTGAGCTTCTTCTGCTGTAGTTTGTTCCAAAGAGCAACGTGTGAGAAATCCCCAAGCACAAGAAATGGTCTATTCCTTCAATGTAGCTACTAACTGGGTCCTTACTTCAGGATAGTGTTGGGATGAATGACCCCACTGGTGGGATTCAAATAATTTAATAACCAGTTTTCTGCCCTAATGACCTGCTGGGTAGGCATGGCTTGATGGTGATGTGATTGGGTGGGCGTGGCCAACTTGATGTCACTCAGCCTAGTCTCTCGTGACTGTGGGGATGCTGCAATGGTCATAAGTGTGAAAAATGGTCGCAAGTCACTTTTTTCAGTGCCATTGTAACTTTGAATGGTCACTAAATGAACTGTTGTAAGTCAAGGATTACCTGTACAAAAATACAAGAAGCTTCTTTGCTTGCTTTGTTTTCTCAGTCACTTGAATAATTATTCCTTTCCATTTTGAAAGGAAAGGTTGAATAGTTATCAAGTATATATATTCTCTTGCTTCATTCAATTATGTAATGCAGCAGTCTACCTTGAAACAATTTCTAAAGCAGTTATATGCGCTTTGTAAATGAACATGAACTGCTTTAACTATTCAAAAATAAGAGCTTCAGAAGTGCCCACATGATTAGATATACAAAAGGCATGTCTACACTGGTATTTTGTGCTACATAAAGCAAGCTAGACACCTGGATATTTAGAACTCAAACGATGTGTAATAGCTATTGCTCTCCAACAGTTAATACACTTTGTGATTCATTGAGCAATATAAGCCATAGAACAGACATTAAGACTAATAATCATTGATAGAATGCCCTCTGTGAATTTGTTCAGTCCTCTGTTACATTTGTAAAAAATAGTCATCGTTATATCTGATGGCAGTAGAAAACGTTTAACTGTGGGATTGGAAAATATGAATAGTAGTGGCACATGGTTACTGGAGAAGATTCAGTAGATTGTGCAAAAACATATGGCTAATATATCTTGATTTTTGTTCCACAGTAAACAAGTCTGAGATTAAACTCTTGATGTAAGAATAATGAATTAATGTTTGATGTTCTTAAGTCATGGAAGGAATTAATGGCTGATAAATGTTAAATGGGTAGTTTCAGTCCTTCCAGTGCATATAATGACTATATTAAAAAAGATGGGTTCTCTATCATTGGTTTTAATTATTACCATATTTTTTGGTGTATAAGAGACTCTGAAGTATAAGACACACCTAGCTTTTGGGGAAGAAAACAAGGGGGAAAAAACTGCCTCTGCCTCCCAGCAATTTGTCTCCTTGCAGCAAACAGTCAACAGCCTGGTCAGCTTCAGCACAGCCTGATTTAACACTGACTCCCGGAATACCAATGATCAGCTGTTCCAGGCTGTGGGGATTGCTTCTGCCTATCGCTGCCTTTTTGGCCTGTTTTTCAGGCCATTTTTGGGCTGTTTTTCAGCCTTTTTTGGCCTTTTTTTCAAGCCTCTTTGGCCCATTTTTTGGCCCTTTTCAGCAAAAAAATTGCCCCCCCCAAAAAACAAACAAACCCAGACTAAACACGTGCCAGAAAAGGCCTGAAAATTGGGCCAGTGGGTGGGCGGGGCTTGGCAACATTCACTGTATAAGATGCACAGACATTTTCACCCAATTTTTTTTTTGGGGGGGGGAAGCGCGTAGTTCTTTTCTTGTAGTCAACTAAAATACAGTTGTTCGTTTCTTAGAATCAATTGTATTGCCAACAAAGATATCCCTCCTCTAAATTAAGTTCAATGCTATACACAAGATTTTAGAATGAACAAAGGAATGCTATGGAGATTAATAATAATATGATTCATTTCATCAAACATTCCTAAAATATTATTCAGGTGATTAGAGACTTTATTATGCACAACAAAAAGAAATAAAGCTTTAACATTTTTTGGTGGACTTTAACGTAAGTAAATTGCAATTTAATTGTGACCAACATAATATTTATAGGCACTGAACCAAAAGGATGATTTTATTATTATAAAGAGCTAATTACTATTATAAGAGTTGATGATGGCACAGTGGTTAGAATGCAGTACTGCAGGCTACTTCTGCTGACTACAAAAATGAAAGAAACAGACCCAATTGTCATGTACATAGTCAGAGGTTATAATTCAAACTTACCTGTTCAAATTACTGGCAAAAACAGGGGAAAAAGTCTTCTCATTTGTAAAGCTTTATGGGCCTTGATCCAATTCACAGTACACACCATACCTCCTTTGAGTGCACACCTTTCCCAGAATGTTCGGAGAATCCCATGGTTGAAGACATTGCAGTCCTGGGCCCATCCAGCATTCGGAAGGGAGGCCGACTGGACAGGGAGTCACCTACCAGAGAGGATCAGCTGTGGAGGGTCAACAGTGATGACAGATTACAGATCACCTCTAATGAGGAACAGCTATCTCCCCTGTCTGATTTGCAGATGCAGAGATTAGGGCAGAGAGATGCACAAAGGAGGTCAGAGGTTGCTCATGAGGAAACGGCCATGTCCCACTCATAAGGAACACCTGGAAGGGACAATTTAGCCAGTCACTGAGGGAATATATGCTTGTCAGAAACATCTTCCTAGCTTTTCTGTATGCTACCTCATTAATGGTTGTTTGTGTTTCTTGGGTCTGAACTTCGGATTTCATTGTGTACTTTGGACTGGGCTCTATGACTTCAGCTTCTTGGACTGTGCTTTGTTTTTTGGAACCCTGGACTGTATGTTGCGGACTTGGTAATTGTGGCTATTGGGACTTTTCTTTTTGCCTTGTGGGTCACCTAGGACATAGTTTGTGGAACCAGGATTGAAGGAAAACTGCAGGCTAGGTTGGAGCTTCATTAGCACCACTGATGGGCTGTTTGATTCTGTGTTAATTGTACAATAAATGAACTATGCTTGACCCCTGCCTTGCCAGCATGACTTTGGTCAGAACAGAATATGTGATATTTATTTATTAAGCTAAGTATTGAATGATCAGCACCAAAAATGGATACACTTCTTCAAAGTACCACTTTACATTGCAAGTTAAAATCCTAGGGTTTTGTGGGGTAGGGGAAATTTGCCTAACTTTTACATTCAGCAAAATGTGTCTTCTCCCTTTAAAGACGGAAGCACCAGAATGAATATTGGTGTACACATTCTGAATGATTCATCTTTCCTACCTGTTTTCAAAGGAGCAGAGAACAATATATGAAAGTGGCAAATTGCAGTGGTTAAAAAATCATAGTGAATTATGGCCTGTACATATGTGTTAGTTGCTAGTTTAAAATTTAACATCTATTCTATGCTCATGCTATCTTCAAAATAGAATGAAAATGTGATGCAGACCACAAAATAAATTATAAAATTGTGTACATGTTAGGTATTTAAAATGGGATAAACACACAGTACTATAAATCTTATCTCCATAGCCAACACAAATTTCACAATCCGTATCAAGAAAGCCAATAGTGAATAAACCTTCTGTTTTACTGGCTAACTTAAGCTTTTACTAGTACAGATGTTATCTCCTTGAAATACACAAACTCCTGCACTTCACTCTAAAGCTGATGATTCCCCAAATAAATTGCTTTAGCAATTTAAAAATAAGCCATATGAAAATAGGACTTAGGTATAAAAGGAAAAAGCAATGGATTGTGGCCAGACTAATAACATAAAATCTTCTTTAAATGGGCCATACCTATACTGGCAGTCAAAATTTATTTATTTGTTTATTTATTTGTATGTATGTATGTATTCCCACTTTTATTATTTTTACAAATAACTCAAGTCAGTGAACATATCCAACACACCTCCTTCTTCATATTTTCCCCACAATAATCCTGTTAAGTGATTTGGACTGAGTCACGTGAATAGTCCAAGGTCGTCCAGCTGGCTTTTATGGTTAAAGCAGGATTAGAATACACAATCTCCTGTTTTCTAGCCTGATGCCTCAACCACCAGATTAAAGTGGCTCCACATTTTACCAAGATCACCCTTCAAAGCATTTTGTACTCTTATGAGGTTCAATTAATTTGCCTGACTAGAAATCAGCATTGGGCAAGGACTGCTTTATAGTCTGTTTGGAAGTTATTTCTCTTATATTTTTCTTCTCTGTTTGGGGTATGTTTGCAACTTCTTCCTGAAGACTATAGGAAAAGCTAAACAACAAAAATCAGTGGTGATGACTGTACTACTTCTACTTAATCAAATAAAACTTTCCTTAGCTACATCAAACAATATTATATTTTAATTTCTTTCATGAAATAGGATGGCAGGGAAATTTAAAAAACAAGAGTAGGTTCACTTCCTATGACAAGACTCAACAAGCAGAGGTTTTTTTGTTTAAAAAAACCTTACACCTATAGGATTGAGCCCTGGTTAAATACATTGGAGCAATATATTGATGTGAACTTGCACAGTCAATATCTGTTGGTAATTAATGAATTTCCTGATGTTTCATTGAAGATGCCAGCCTCTTGTTATTGGTGAATATCTATTATATAGATCAGGGTCCCAAACCCCGGTCTGTAGACGAGTGGCGGGTCGTGGCATACCAGCAATCGAACTGCGGAACAAGTAAAGCCCCACCTGCAGAATGCAGGCAGAATGTGAAACTTTCTTTGGGGTGAGTTTTCATCAATATGCAGACGATACCCAGCTGTATATTTCCACCCCAGGCCACCCCAACGAAGCCGTTGAAGTGATGGG